>VXCM01005533.1:0-13280 GCA_014773175.1 Lucifuga dentata
TCTTCACGTGCGTGGCTGAAATCATCATCCCCTCCTTCCAGATTTTGCTGTCGCCTGCCTGAGTGTACACTGCAACCACAAAAATAAAGCAGATTATTCCGATTTCCTCACATGACAATCCAAACCAATGTGACAACTGTGACAGATTTTAAAATAAATCCTTACCGTAGTCAGCAAAACCCTCAAACTGGAGGGTCATGTCGATGTTGAGGACCTGTGATCCCTCTGCCTTCTCGAACACGACCCCGATGAACCATAAGGTGCTCCTCGTGTCTCTGAAACAGACAAAACAGATCAATAAAAAAACACTCCACCTACAAAATAAGATGCAGAACTTAAATAACTAAGTTAGGAATTCTCATATTCTATAATTCAACATTAGATGATCAATAAGAAACTGAAAAAAGGAAACTGGAGTTTTTACTTGTCAAAGCCTGCCTTGGGTCCAGGGAAGGACTGGGGATGGATGTGGGCCAGAGAAATGTCTGGACGATTCTCCAGATTTCCCACCAGGTGTCTTATTTTTGACTCCACCAGTCTGAACCTGATGGAGTGAAAAAAAAAAAAAATCATTGTCACACAGAGGAACACACTTAAAACAGCTGATAATAAAGCATTCATGGAAAACGCTGCCATTCATTGGAGTTTAACTCCTGGCTTCTTTTTTCCTGCGTACTCACCATTCAGCACCTCCCTGCTCTGTCGGAGCGCTCGCCATCAACACGATGTAATGCCTTCAGAGAAAAGAGAACAGCAGGATCAGTCACAACATCATACTTTTCAACACAAACGGCAAATACAATAATGAGATAAAGTCGATGAAATGAATAAAAACGGTGCAAACTGTGAGCTAAGTCATTTCATTTTAAATTTGATAGGAGAGAAACCGCCAGAGAAATCAGGAGAGGAGAAATTAAAGTCAGTGAGTTTTCACATGTTTACAGAATTAAAAAGAAAAGTCTAATTTATCAGCTGAACAGCTTCCAGCATTCACACACTTGTTGTTCTTCAATGGCTTTCTAGCACGTACTTGTACTTCTTGAAAAAGTTTGGCGTCTCAAACAGCTTGGACCAGTCGGCTTTGTCCTGCTGGATTTCCTGAGCGATGGCGTGGCCTGAGGAGGAGGAAGAGGAAGATGAGTTCAGTAAAATCCGAGTTTAACTTTATCCAAAGTACCAGCACAATAACGCAAACTGGATTCTTTTAACTTGGAGCTAAATATTTATTAAATATTAAATATTTATTTTGAATTAATATTTAATTTAATTTATTTAATTAATTAATAAATGTATTTATTATTTATTTATTTTTAAATGTTTTATTTAAATATTTATAAATATTTATTTAAATGCTGAATGATTTATTCAGCATTAGAACAAACGTGAAAAGTTCTAAGTGTTGAATCCACTTTGCCATCATAAAAGTCATTAAAGGACCATACCGGTCATTTTGCATGTTTGAGCCTAATATGTTCAGTTTTCATACACGTTACTGTATGAAATGTTACTGACAATCATTTCCCAAAGCATACTACTGGAACGGTGAATTAAAAATGTTTTTCCTACCTTCCAGACCTCCATTGGTTTCAGTTCATTCTGGTACGCTATTAAAATCAATTTGTTAATACTTGAAACATTCTTGGGATAGGTAATCCATCATCACCAACAAGATGTGCATTCAGGGTTTTTTTTTTTTGAAAGTTACCTAATTTTAGTGTTTAACCACAAAAAAAAAGTGTGGAGTGATCTGAAGGTGCATTCAAGTGCTATAGGGAAGAACTGACAACAGGTATAGGTAGGTAAAATCAAGTTGATTTCAATAGCATACCAGAATGAACAGAAACCAATGGCAGTCTGGAAGGTAGGAAAAACATTTTTAATTCATCGTTCCAGAAATGATTGTCAGTAACGTTACATGTATGAAAATTGAAGTATTAGGCTCAAACATGCAAAATGGCCGGTATGGTCCTTTAAAGGACTTTTGGTGCAGATCACCTGAGCGATAACTTACCTCTGTTGATCTCCTCCACCATGACGGCTCTGGTGGAGGCCGTCACGTTGTATGCGGAGTTCTGGGAGGGATACGCCGGAGTGATGACCGGCATCAGGTGGAACCGATCGCTGACGTGAATCTGGAAAAACAGAAGAACATGAGGCGTCAGATTGACGTAAACAGCAGGAAAACCTCCTTATTGCTGCTGACTGACTGTTTACTCACTCTGGGGTCCCACACAGGAAAACCAAAGTCAAGGTCCAACGCCTGTTTCAGCAGAACCGGGTATGGCCACGTCCTGCAACACACACACACACACACACACATACACGATACATCAGACATCAGATTTTCATGCAAGTTAACAAGTGTTTATGTTCTGGTGGAATTTTGTGAAAACATCTCAGCATTAATATGATTTCTTTAATGTGGCACTAATGTAGCACCTGATTTTATAATTAGGTGTGACATTATGATTGTATGATTATTTTCTCCTGATAAGAAATAGCTTCTGCTGCTGGAATTGTTGAGTCAAAGTCTGCATCCCTGCTGAGATTTGCATCCCCTGTAAATAATTTTGTGAAGATGAAGGAATGAAATGGCGTTAGCAGCTCACATTTGGGCTGTTTGGATGTTTCAGGTGAGTTTGCTGCATGTGAGCCTCCTCACAGAAAGGAGGGGATGCATTTTTTGGCAGAAATAACAAATAAATAAGAGTGGAGGATTGAATCTCTGCTGCCCAACAGACTTACTGTAGATACTGCCTGTCAGAAGTGCCATCATCACTATTTGATAAAAGTTATTCAAAGGAATAAATATAGTCTTGGATTACAGATATGATCCATTGTCTGTGAGTGAGGATGCAATTCTCTGCAGGGATGCAGATTTCAGCACATTAAATGCTGCAGCTGAACACAGCCTAAAAGATGACCGCTGGTTTTAAACCCTGAACTCCTGGATCTCAGCGTAAATCTACTTTTGGTAAATCCAGCTCAGTGTTTTTCATGTAACATGGAGCTCAGCAGAGCTGGCAGAACTCACCACATGGAGTAGAACTTAAAGAACTTGCACACCAGAATGGAAGCCGTGGCGTTGGGGTACAGCTGGCAGACCCTGGCCAAGAGAATGGCCCAGGATACCCCACCCAAAAAGCCCAGGGCGTTGGAGTAAATGTTGCGACCTGGAGGAGAGAAGAAGAGTGAAATAACATTAAAAAAGATGAATACCCCAGCGTTAAGGATGGATTTCTAAGTATGTGTTGAATATTTAATATCCATCCATCTATTATCTATATCTGCTTATCTGGGTCGTGGGTCTGGAGCCGATCCCAGCGGCTGAATAGTGAATATGTCAAATCTATTTTATAATACGACTACTGAAATTTCACTTTGGGAGAAAATTATCACATTATTTATATATTATTATTATATTAGCTGGATAACTGAAACCAGAACAGATTCTTATATTAAACAAAAAAAAAAAAAAAAAAAAAAAAATTACAACCCCAGGTCAGTTTTGACTCTGTCCTGATGTGTCTCATGTGCTTCTGGATCGGTTATTTTACTTCAACATGTTCCAGATTTCAGGGGCTATCATTTTATTACTACTACAGATATTTTAAAATATGAATTCTATGTGCTGAACTCACGTTTCGCCCACAGCTTGATGGCCTTCAGAGCCAGTCTGAAAGAGTCAGCACAGGGGACCAGATTCAGAATCTCTTCTGTCGCCCTGTAGCCTGCAAAAGAAAAAACAACAAAAAAACAGATGAAAACTACAATAAATACCCAAATGAAGTTTTCAGTCATAAGTCTAGTATCTGTGAGGTTGATTCTGTTGATCTGATGTCTCACCGTTGAGGCTCCTGAGGCAGCGTTGGTCTACGTTCTTGATCAGCTGATCGTTCATCAGGTTCAGCTTTTCAGAAACTCTTTTCAGTACAACCCGAGCAAAAAGGAGGTCAATCTTAAAATGATAAAAACACAAATATCACTTCATATATCAGCAATAATGCCTAATATAAAGGGCGCAATAGAGCTTTGAAGAAATCTGACTGCATACCTGAATGCCATCAAAGACCATCTTGATGAGGGGCACGAATGCGTCTTCAAGAGCCTGAGAGGAAAGAAAAACTTAGTACCTTCCAGCAGGAAAGGAAGATTTTATTTCATTTTGAAAAGTTGATGGGATTTATGGGACTCACCTGCACGTCTTTTGCCTCCTCCTGCTGCGTCAGCTTCTCATAAAAAGAAGAGAAGAAGTCTTTCCTCTCCACATGTTCAGGAGCCACACAAAGGGCATCGATGTCAGCACCTGTCAAAGCAGCACGTCTCACTTCAGTCACCACTGGAACAAATACAGATGATGCTATTTTTCTGATCAAAGTGACGCTTACCTTTGGAGTGAACCCCCAAACGGAAGGAGCCAAAGGTGAAGATCTTGCCTCCAACGGTTTCTATGAAACATTGAGGCAAACCCTGAGACGAGACGACAGAAACCAAAATGTAAAGAAACAATCAGACCTTTTCAGATAACATGGAGACGTCTGTTTAAAGAATACAGATGAAAAAAGCTTCTCCTACCTTCTCCTGACAGACTTCCTGAATCCACTGCTTCACCAGCTTGTCTAACTTCCTGATGACCATCTCCCTGCAAACACACACACACACACACACACAAAGAACCACAGAGCACATAAAACATCATCAAACACCGTCATTCTGGAAAAAACACACCTTATGATGTGTTCGTTACAATATGAAAACAACAGAAAGACATTTGTTCCTGAGACAGTTCTTAATCTCAGCATTTTACTTTTTGCCTCTCCCCAAACTGACACACTTTTTTTTTATCATCACATTATATTAACAGCAGTTACCATTTTTCAAGATGTCTTTAATGTCTGTTTTTTATATGCCTGCCATTTTAATTGCCCTTTGGGGACAAATAAAGTTTATTGAATTGAAGTGACGTCTCTCTACCTGTGCTGCAGCTCCGCCTCGTCCTCCATGGCGTCAGACATCTTCAGGAAACTGCTCAGCTTCTCGGTCAGGATCAGCTCCTCCCCAGTAGGGGCATCATAACTGACCGGACACGTGAGGCCGAAAGCCTTTCTGGTCTGCGGTGCTGCAGAATCCTGGTTTGAACTTCAGAGAAAAAAATATGCAAGTTTCACTTTATCAGGCTAAAGTCATCATATAGAGACAGAATTAAAGTGTGTGGTTGTTAGACTGTAATAAGTGAATGTTACTGTCTAAATCATTTACATACAATTCATATGATCACAATATCTCTTTTCTCATTTCTAAAGGATTTATTGGCATGACCTTATATAAATCACAGTATTGCCAAAGCAGTGTGTGTATAACGTGTGTGTATAACAAAGTGCTACTTATCAGAATATAGTTATATATAATAAATAGAAAGCTAATAATAATAGGATGAAGTAATATAGATGTATTGTATAAATGAGTAAAACACAAAAGCAAAAAAAAATAAAACATTTAAAATTTATTCTGTTCTGCAACATTAATATCATGTCACACACACTTACCCTGCCATTGTGTTTGTGTTGTGTTCTTTTTTGTTAGAACTCGGTTTAAAACACTCCATACTCATCGCTATCAAACTAACAAATGACTTCTGAAGGCCTAATAACTAGGCCTTCAGACATAAAACAACTATACATAGTTGTTTTATGTACTCGTTGTTATAGCGACCAATGAAAGCATTATGTCATTTCTGATTGGCTAATTAACATTTCCTCCCCCCATCCCCCTCTCTCCTGTAATTTTGCAGCCATAATGTATCTACATACATAAATCTATGGAAATTTGCCTTCAAAATCATATTAATAATCAGATGAAATCATAAAAAAGCCCATCAACCTAATAAATACTAATAAATATACATTTTTTTAAACATTGCAGCACTGTTTAGGTGCATTATTGTCTATATATTTTCTGTATTTCTGCCACTGCTCAAAGATCATTATTTTAAACAATTTTAAAGAATGGATTTAAAAAGCAAACCATGTTGGTGTTATTCTGGAATTAGTCTTATTATTTAATTCTAATTAAATTCCTATCCAACTAAATAACAATTAAGCACAATTAATATCATGTCACACACACTTACCCTGCCATTGTGTTTGTGTTGTTATCTTGTTTGTTAGAACTCGGTTTAAAACACTCCATACTCATCGCTATCAAACTAACAAATGATGTCTGAAGGCCTAATAACTAATTATTATTATATACATAGTTGTTAAAGCGACCAATAGAAACCATGACATCATTTCTAATTGGCTGATTGACCCCCTCCCCCCCACCCCCAATTTTGCCACCATAACTTAACTTAACTAATAATTTAATAACTTAACTTAACTTACATAAATAAATGCATGGCATTTTACATTCCTAATCATATTAATTATGCTGCCATTGTGTTGAGATTAAAAGTTTGGGTGCATTATTACTTTGCGTATTTCATATATTTCATTATATGTTTGTTTTGTCATTATATTCTTATTTCAGATCATTATTTAAAAAATGAAAAACTGGTTTAAAAGCAAACCTTGTTTGTGTTTCCACTTTATTCTATTTTTTTTTTNTAAAAAATGAAAAACTGGTTTAAAAGCAAACCTTGTTTGTGTTTCCACTTTATTCTATTTTTTTTTTTAAGTATTTAACTCTAATTAAATTCCTTTCTACTTTAATAACAGTTTGGTAACTTAAATAATGAATCTCAGGTTGTACTTACTTTGCCATTGTTTTTGGGTGATTTTTTTTTTTTTCANAAAAAATGAAAAACTGGTTTAAAAGCAAACCTTGTTTGTGTTTCCACTTTATTCTATTTTTTTTTTAAAGTATTTAAAATTAATCAGCATTTTAAGTAATTAAAATTAATCTAATTAAATTCCTGTCTACTTTAATAACAGTTTGGTAACTTAAATAATGAATCTCAGGTTGTACTTACTTTGCCACTGTTTTTGGGTGATTTTTTTTTTTTCAGGACTTGATTTAAAACACTTCGTACTCATTGTTCTGTCACAAACTAATGAGTTCTGAAGGCCTAATAACATGCATTTTTGTGTACTCATTGTTATAGCAACCAATGAAAACCTGATGTGGTTTCTGATTGGCTGGTTATTATTTTTGGCGCATTATTTTAAATTCCTCCTACATATTTCCTCCATTTAATGATCATCTGAAGTACTTATTAACAAAAATCAGTCCATTTATCTCCCAACAAGAACATATGATCATGGTTTCTATCATTTCTGTGGCTGTTAACCATGTTAATTAGAGTGAAATAATTTCAGATGTTCATCTTAATTGATTATATTTAATGAAGTAATCTTGATCACACAAAGAAGGAGTCTAGACATTCTTCATTTACCATTTAACATAAGAATCACAAAAAAATAAACATTTTGCTGTGGATTTTGTTGGTTTTATATGACAAAACGTTGCATTTCTGCAGATGTAAAACAGTTAAGGGTAAAATTTCTGCGAATGTGCTGGAGCGCGTAAAGCATAAAGTTGTATTTCTCATAAATTCCAGCAGAGGGCGCCTGGGATACTATAGAGATGCTGCGTTCTAGTTACAGAGAGAAGTCGGAATTTCCGTCTACCGAACTCAAACTGTTCCAGCCAAATGTAAACAAAAAAGCATGTCTGAACACCAATAAATACTGTAAGATTAAATAAAGTTAGTGATAAATGCTACCTAAAGTAAAGTTAGACTACAGGACTGTCTGGTTGCGTTGTTTTACAATGATATTAATCACAGTATTAAACGTTTGTGCAGAGAAGTAAATGGTCTGAAATTATTCACACAATAAAGGAAAACAGTTATCATACATGACTTGGCGATATATATTGATCTTTTTATTTCAACGTCATGCAAGAAAAAATACTTTATTCAGCTGTTAGCGGATCATTTCCATTCACGGGCACCACCATGTTCAGTGACGTCATACTCGTGAAGTTAGGGCACTGACTGGGAAACTCGGACTTCAAGGGCCGTTCCAACGCATTTTTCCAAGTAGGAGGTCTGAAAAAATTCCGAGTTCCGAGGTCTCTTGAACGCAGCATAAGCGTCCAACAGTATAAACTACAGGATTGAAAACAGTTCAAAGACGAAAAATAATACAATCAGGTCTACATTTTATATCATCATAACTACAGACACTCTTTACTTTAAGGACTGTCAGTGTTTTAAATGTAGCTACTACATTTATATTGTAATGCTCATATCAAAATCCACATTTAAACCCAGAAAATGTAAAGAATCTAACTCAAGTTCTCTTTGGCAAAACTTTTTATCTATATTTCCTCTTCTTGACATGTTCAATTCCCTGAATTTAAAGTATTTACCAGTAGATACTGAGCAAATATATTCATGGTTTCTTCTTGAAATCATGTATAAAGGTACAGAACTGATCAGGCATCCAGATTAGAGAAGTGAAAACTCTGTTCACACTGAAGGAAAAAACAGTGCTGGTTTATCAGCTGGTATAAATCTTAAAATTGTGTTAAAGAGAGATTATCTGCTGCTGATGTAGACAGCGACAGACATATTAGTGCAGAACAGATGATTTTAAGTTTTGATTTGCCTTCAAAGTATTCATTCTGCTCCTTTTGCTGCTCAGTTTATACTACAGACTGCAAACACTCAGATACACGAAATAATGACACATCTTTTTCTGTAAAAATGTTTATTAATAATAAAATCAGAGTTAATGATGTGCATGTTGGTCATTCATGAAAGTCTCATCTGGATTCAGGAATACATCACAAATATTATCCATCGAAAAACAATGAAACACCTCACAATCTAATCTGACCCAATATAACGGCCAATAAAAACAGCAGTAAATGTACATAAGATGCTTTTAAGATAATAAGATAGCATTTTAATCCAACTATCATTACATGTAGGTTGTTTTTCAAATACATTTTTGTTTTTTGCAAAACAAACGTTTTTACATATAATTCGTGCAAACTTGTGTGTTTTATCGCAACGTTATTTGATCTACAGTAAAGGATTTTGCATCAACACATTCCAGGCCAACAAACTCAGCACAGAAAAGAAAATCTGAACAAAAACGACCTGACCCCGACGTGAGTTGAACACGCAACCTTCTGATCTGGAGTCAGACGCGCTACCATTGCGCCACGAGGTCCGCTGTGCTGATTGGTGCTTTTCTGTTTATTCTATACAAGCAGGGTCGCAGCGTTATAACACCTGCGGCAATGACATGACGCTTTAGCGACCCCGTGTGGCAGCAGGAGGTAACTGTTTTTACGCTACAAAGAGTCACGTTGCTCAGAAGTAGAAATCTTACGTCATAATATCAGATCTTATGCTGCGTTCTAGTCAACGTGGGACAGTCGGAATTTCCAACTGCGAAATTCCGAGTACGACCTTCCAGCATCCACGTTAAATACAAACAAAAAACACTGGTGAACGCCAATAAATACTATAAGATAAATAAACTTAGTAATAAATAGTAATTAAACTAATTAAAGTTAGATTACAGGACTGCTTGGTTGGATTGTGTTAGAATGAAATTAATCACAGTGGCTATTCTTAAATTATTTAATACTTACTTATAAATGTCAAAGTTATGTATACATTGTAGTTAGTTAACTTGGTATTTTTATTTCAAACTTACTTTATTTGGCTTGTTAGCTGATTATTTATATTCACAAAGTTTGCTGGCTTCCAACGGCGCCGCCATGCTAAGTGACGTCATCCTCGTAGATGGACTGGGTCCGAGTTTACAAATCGAAGCTCTGACTTCAAATCCCATTCTTTTTTTTTTTTTTTTTTTNTTTTTTTTTTTTTTTTTTGCTCAGATAATTTTGAATTCCGTGTTCACAAACGTGGAGGAAGAGACGAACAGAATGCAGAAGTGGGTATAATGCTGGAAAGGAGAGAGGAGCAGCAGACGATGACGACATAACCTGTAGTTTGACCCCAAAGTACAAAGAACATGTTCAAATACACATGGTGAGCTCTGAGTTTTACAGTTACCTGAACTGTCTTTTCTCGGGTTACACCCCTGAATAATAATAATAAAACAAAAAAATAAGATTACAAAAGTGACCAGGCGTGTTTCCCGATCAGATTTACTACTACTAATTACAGCCTTGTGAATAAAATGTGTACAATAACCCAAATACGTAAAACCAAAAGCTGCCTGTGCTCATAGGAATAAAAGTAATTAATAAATAAGCTAAAGTAGTAAAACAGCAGCATATAAAAGAGCAATAAAACCATAATAAAACAGCAGATTTTTGTCACACCAATCTACAAAATGTGCTCTTTGTTAGCATTGTTGTTGACTGTTAGCTGTCTGCCGGGCTGCACACACACTTTAAAACACATTACTAAACTTTAACACAAGTATCATAAAGCGGTTCTTAACATTTCAATGGCAGATTTCTGTATGTATTACAGTAAATATACAGTTATCAGTAAAATAAGTCATTCATACCATAATGAAAGAGAAAAAAATCACAGACGTGATTAACGGTAACAGTGACTTCCGGTATGTTAGCTAGGCATACACAATCGATCTCAGATTAGCTAAAAAGGCATTTTAGTGGATTAAAGATACTACGATCTTAAATCTCTGAAATCAAATGAAACAGAAATTAAATACATTCTAAACACAAATAATGAGTTCAATGAATTCTTTGAATTACAGAAGGTTTCTGCGTTACCATGAGTTTTTTTTAATCACGCATTAATTTATTTTAAATTAAACTTTAGATTAAAACTTTCAATTTTACCCAGTCTGATGCACCGAGTGGCTCAGAAACACTGGAAAAGTGTCTCAGGAGGTTAATATCAGGGTAATATACATACAAAAAAGCAATTAAATATGTTTTTATTTGAAGAATAGGGTAAAAATTACAGAAATTCGTCCTGTAGGAGTCACTTACGACCACAAGGTGGCGGGAGAGCTCATATCTATTTATGTGTACACTTCACTGACCATCCAATCTGCATGGATTTCTGAACACTTGCTATTGACTGATGTTTGTATATTCAAATTCCTCATTCTATTAAATGCAAATCAGGCATAAATGTATTTTTTTTTCTCTTTACACTATTTTACTGATACTAAAGATACTAAAGTCTACTACTAAAGATAGAGATACTTCAGAGATCTTCTATTTGTACTTACTGCTTTGTAAGAAATCAATAGAATTTCTCAATGTCCTTCCGCAAATGTCTCTGTGGTAAATTCCCTGTATTTATACTTTTGTGATATCCACCCACCCTGCCAGGAAAAACACTTACTCACATCTTCCTTTTCATTGCAACATTTCCCCATAAAAGATAATTTCCTATGTTTCATCATGACTGGGAGGGATGTGGCACCACAGAGCATCAGACAGCTGCAGCTCTGCACCGCAGGACCTTTGGGTGCTGCTTGGCAAGAGAACTGTGCCAGATGATTCCAAGAATTCCACACTGGATCCATTGAGGGTCAGATCACTTTCCATTTAACCACTTAAGAAGACACAGATTGTGTTCTCATCATTAAGTGTAGAAATATCTCCCTTTCATTTTCTCAAAATGCTTTCCATAAACTTAAAAATAGTTTTGAAAGGCAGCACAGACGGCTTTAAATTGAGATTGCCAATATTTACATTTATTTTTTTAGTTTCTCCCACTTTTCCCCAACTTTGAGACTGGCAATATTTGCATTTATTTATTTGTTTTCCACCACTTACTGAGTTTTACAAAAGGGTACAATGCAAAAAAAAAGTATCAAAAAACATACTGTGAACATCCCATAAGGAGGCACATCAGCATAAGGAGAACAGAAGAAGCGAATAAGTAAAAATAAATAAATAAGTCAGTATCTGCATATTTATACTGAAATTCTGTACATTTTAATTATGTGCATACATTATTTTTTCCATGTAAAAAAAAAAAAAGTTCCATGTTGCCCCCTATGTTCTAATCTAAAAGAAACAAACCCAAACTAATTTTGTCTGATTTTATTCACTAACCCAAGCTGAAATGGCTGTTACAGCCATCAAACTCCTTATTTGGAGGGAACAGACAGTTAATCAGCTTAATTATCCTAAAATTGCTGTGAAAGGAAGGACTCAGTTCAACAAGACAGCTTTTATTAACTCTCCAATTAATTCCAACCTGAAAGTCAGTATCTTTCTCCTCCTACATTTAAACGAAGAGGAAGTGGCATCACAACAAAGGATCTTCTTACTGGTGGCGGGATGCTGTGCCAAGCAGGATGCAGCTCTTATATCAAGGATCCCTCTGTGTGTGTGTGTGTGTGTGTGTGTGTGTGTTGCTGCACCTGGGAGCTCCACAGCTCGGTGGGTCACATTTGTTTCTGCACCTCCTCAGATGAAAAAGATGACAGATGGGACGACTGCATCCACAACGCTGAGGACCCCTAACTACAGGGATCATCAATAAAAAAATCAATCATCAAGAAAACGTAAAGTTCCATAAGTTCAAGTCCAGCGGCGTCTATAAGAAATCATTACAAGGCAACTTGTTCAAGTATCCTTAGAGGAGCAAGCTCGTGACTGAAAGGTCGCTGGTTCAATCCCTGAACTGGCAGGAGAAATCAGGGTTGGAGAGGTGAATGAGCAGCACCTCCCCCTCCCTAATTATCACCACCAAGGTGCCCTTCAGCAAGGCATCTAACCTCCAAATGCTCCAGTGGAGCTGCTCAGTGGCAGCAGAGGTCTGTGGTTGTACTGGACAGATTCCAGGTGTGAAATGTGTGTGTGTGTGTGTGTGAGAGAGAGCGAGCAAGGTGTTCCCAGAAAAGAGCATTCAATGCTCAGTGAAATAACCCTGCATAAAGGTTTAAAAAAAAAAAGTTATGTATAATCAGGAAGTGATGTCAGGTTTGTCCAGCCAGTTATCTTTTTGTCAACAACTACAGAATGATATTTTCAGGTAACTGTTTATCCATTTTGTCCATTGATGGACTGTGTATTCTTGTCAGAGGTAGATTACAGTGATTGATGCCTGATCTTTTATTTTAGCCCTTATTTATTTTGATTGGTTTTTATCTTAAACTCAGTCCTACAGAATTGATTTTTTGTGTGTGTGTGGCTTGAGAAATAAAGAAGCACAGAACTGTGGAAGCTTGCACTTTATTGGAAAAAATCAAACAAAAATATAATCTGCAGGGGCAATGCAGCAAATGTGCTCAGTTCAATGGATGAGGGCCGCTTTCATGTTCAGGTGTCTTTCATACCTGCAGCCCCCCCCCCCCCCC
>VXCM01005534.1:0-33444 GCA_014773175.1 Lucifuga dentata
TTTGTAAAAACAAATAAATAAAATTATAATCTTAAAATATTTTTTATGAGAAAAATACATGAATAATACTATTCCTTGAATATTATTATCATTTGGACGTTAAGAAGGGAACACTGCCGCTCACCGCTCCTCCTGCGTTTATTTTTGTTTCGTTTTGTTTTTCCTGTGCAGTTTTTGCTGTATTCCAGTTTGGGGATGGTGATTGTTTTGTGGAATGTTTGTGGGCTGTTTTCTCTGTGAGTTCTTTTTTTCCTGCTGAGCTGCTGGCTGCACTGACTGAAGCTAATACTGGCATTTTAACATCTTTTGGCTGTCGTCTGCTCTGGCGGTTTTCTGTGTGTTGCCTCCTGCTGGGATATTCGGGTGCCTGGACGATCTCGTTTTGACATCTTTGAGGCTGGGGTGATTGTGATCGCATTTTGGTCGTCTGCTGGCCGGTGGGTGTGGGTTCTCTGCCTGCCGGGGGCGAGACGTGTCGGGGTCGGCTGCATTGAGAAACGGATCTTTTGCTCCCTGCAGTCCTCATCAGCTTGTTTACTGTTCGGGACTTCGATCTCACCACAATGGGTGCTGGGGCCTTCTCTCACACTCTTCTCAGCTCCCAGACTCTGGAACTCTCTCCTCTCCACATCCGTCAACTGGAATTTGTTGCCGATTCTGAACTGCCATCAAAATGCACCTTTATCCACTCTGACTCCACCTGCGAGGGCTGTGCTGGACAATGCAACAATTTAGTAGTCCTTGACATGATAAAATTTGGGAACCTGGTGTAGTCTTTTGTCCTCGTGTCAATCTCTTAAAATGTGAAGCTCTAAAGCAGAGAATTTATGTTTCCTTTGCCAATTTAATGTGTCAATTTTGCGTTGACACCAGATGTAGCAGGATCAAGTGTGGCTGTTAAATTTGAAGCAATTCGTTAACACGCTGATCTTCATTGGCTTTTACCTGTGACACACCTGACAACAATGCTACCTTAATGGGACACTGATGCGCTGATTCATTTAAGAAAAGCATTATAAATGACCTTTAATTTTCACCGCTTTTTTAAATGTGCCTTTTTGTAGTTAGCATGATTTTTAATGAATTCCACTGTGCGTACGTGAGCGTGTGTGCATATGTGACAGAACATTAGTTGTTTTTTTTTAAATCTATTAATCAAATCGCAGGTAATTATTTGAAATGTGCCGTTCTGTAAGTCAGTTGAGGATATTTCTCACTGCAAGAGGGATTTAATGCAGCGGTTCTCAAATGGTGGTACGTGACCCTAAAGAACATTACCAATCTTGTGGAAAATTTATAAACACTGTAATTAATCCCAGTACATTTAGCTTTCATATCCTTGTGCCACAGCTCTGACAGTCCTTCCTTCCTGTAAATGTAATAAAGCCTCAACCAGTGTTTTCAGTGGCTGTTTTGCACTGCACTAATGAGTTATTATCTATTTCTCTCATCAGATTGACAAAACCCATGTCATTAGCAACATGCTGAATGAGGAGGGCAATATCAATTGAATCCCGACCTCTCATTGTCCATGTCCAGGCCACATTAAAGTATGACAAGTTAAATGTAATTAGGTGCTAAATTGTATTAAATTGACCATCGAGTGAAACAGATTCATAGCATGTTTCATAAATTCCCTGTTAATTCATGCAAAACAACATTAATCCATCATAAGCATGCCTGGCTGCGTGCTTCACCTCGGCTCACCTTGTCCTATGTTAATTCATCCTTTTCTCCAGCTCTCTTTTGTCTTTGCCTATCCTCCGTGTCCGGTTTTCAGAACACAGAATGATCGGAGACGGCACAGCTCTGGTTCCCATTTACAGAAAGATCACATGTGCTTAAAGGCAGACTTTACTCAGTGAAGCAGATGGATGATTTTGAATTACACAATTGCACAATTTGTGTTTACCCATACTTGATGAAGAATAGAGAGAGGGAGACTCAAGCTTCTGCATTCTTTTTTCTGTTGTGTTTCTTCTGATAATGAGCTAACCCTGTTGGGCTTGTTCATTTCCATTGTACACATGCAGAACATGCAGCAGTTTTTTCAAAGCTTAGGCCTCAAGGACAATCACGGCCAATCAGGAAGCAGCGTGATGCAGCGATGCAGTTGTTACCCTCAGGGGCTCGTTGTTGGATATGGAGATGAGAGTGGGAGGGATATAACAGGCACTTTAATTGAGTTCAGTCAAAAAACAAGCTACATAGATGTTCACTGATAATATCCACACAAACAGTGGTCAAAGAGCTCCATGTTTGAAAAATGTAACTACTGCACATTTTCTACCGAGAAAGTTTTACTGGATAATCAAAGAATTGCAGTGACAACAAGGCAAATTTGTCATTAATAACTCACGGTGACACAAGAGGGAAGTGGGGGTGTAATAAAAGATGGCCTGAAGTGTTGACATTATTTGATCTTCCCTGCTCATAACACAGTGCACTGCACACCCAGCGTTTTTCCTGCCTCTTCTTCTGCATCGTAATATTCTTTAGTAGATGTTGACGTGAGCATTTTACAGTGTGAAACAGCTGTAAAGCAGCGATGTTACATCCTCAAACAAAGCCTAGTGGAGTTTCTACAAGACTTTTATCTAAAGTTGTGTTTCGGTCTGCATGTGTCATCTTAATGTTTTCAGGCTGTGATCGGCGTGACTGCATGTTGCTAAAATACAAATCTGGAGGCACCAAGTCAAGGCATCAAGAGTCATTTTGACATGTTCCACCTGTTTGATAGCCTCCACATGGCTGTCACAGCAGACTGTTACATCTTCTTTGCACTGCATGTGGCCTCAGGCAAAGACTAAACATTTCAGTCCCTGATGTGCTTAAGCTTTGTTTCTAAGCAACCTCCAGTTAAAGCTTGAAGGAAATGAAGAATGAGATTTGCTGTAGAATTTTTGATGTGGTGCGTGGATGGACAGATGCTGGTTGTGATGATGATTCCCACCAACACAGTTTGAGCTAGAAGTAGGTGATGTAGAGTTTCCTGGCTGTGATATAAGTCTACATTTTCCCACTCTTTTTCATTCTTATCAGCTGCTCATAAATTAGAATTTTGAGAGAGAAAAAACAATGTGAAGGCGCAACTGACAGCTTCAAATATATCTTTCTCTGGAATAATTTAGAGACTTATTTGCAATATTCCCTGCTTGTTTTTTTGATAGTATAACCATATTTTCCATTCTGCTATGTTGTAGCAGAATGGAAAGAGTAGAACCAGGTCAAACTTTGTTGCTATCTCAATATGAAAGCTGTATAGTTACACACAAACTTCACAATTTTCACAATTTTGCTTGTCACTGAACTTGTTTTTGTGTTTTTTTTTAATTACCTAAAAAGCTGCAAAGTAAAAAAAAAAAAAAAAAACCNAAAAAAAAAAAAAAAAAACCTTAATGGACAGGACTGCAAATGGAAGCACTCGATCAAAAATGGATCGTGTGACATTCAATGGCAGAACAGTCTTCAAGAATCATGTGTCATCTTAATTCTTGTGATCTGCCTTATCCTCTCTGGTTTGAAGCTCATTTCTATAAAATTCCTCAAATTCCCTGAGACTTATGTTTGAAGAATCTCTGCCTTTCCGAACTAAATAAGAGAGAAGATAGAGGGGATGAAGATGGAGATCTTGGTGGGTTTTTGTCGCTGATACATGGCATCATTTTTTCCAGCACAAATTAAAATCATGTGAAAATCCCAAATACTGATTCTAGAAAGTGTTGTTTCACCTGTGAACATTATATATATATATATATATATATATATATATATATGTGTGTGTGTGTGTGTGTGTGTGTACACGTGTGTACACCAAGCATATTTGTGTGAATAATTGTAGGCTTGATTAAAAGTCAGAAACTGCACTTGTGGCAGATTTGGTCCACTTATTTCGATGTAACATGAGAGATGATTGATTTATAAAATTATAACAAGCTGTGACTGCAGAGGGTTAACCAGTCTGACATTATAAATTGTTTTTGCTCACCACACAAAGGATGAAAAATGGCTTTTCTTCAGTTGAAGAGGCTGCAGTAAGACCAGTGGGAATAAAAAGTGGAGGTTTTGTGGTAAAAGGCAGTGAGAGATTGTGAAGTAGGGATATCAACCAAAAATGGGCTACAAGCTTGGCCTGTCAACAATCAAAGTCTATACAGAATACTGACTCTGTCAATGTGTTCCTCTGTTTCACACTTGGAAAACAGGTGCCTTAAGTCCAATCCGGTCACTGTCCATGTTTTCCACTTGTCCTTTTATCCCATTTGAGCTACTTGTATTAGATCTGGGGGAAAGTAAATCAGCCGCTCCCTCCACTGAATTATCACTTGAATCATGTGGTTTGAGTGAGTGCCTGGGGACGCAGATGAGAGTCACTCTGTCCCCATAAGAGTACATTTACACAAATGTTTACTATCAGCGAACATGTCTGACCAACTGTAACTACATCACTCTTTTCACTTAGGATTTGTAAGGCAACATTGTGCTGCATGTAAACGGGGGGAATGCTGAGAACAGTTGTTCAGTCCCCTGTGATCCTCGTGCAGATGTTGTGAATTACGTTTTAAGTTACTTTTACTGTCATTTTATGTACAGTAACAGAACTGGGAAATTTAAGTTATCCAAAAGATACTAGCAATAAAAGTTAAATTAGCATCTAAATGATTGAAATGCAAAGTGGAAGACAACTCAGTGATATGTAGCCTCTTTTTCCTCATTCCACAAAGGTCGTTTATGGCTCACCCTTAGTCAGCTATTGATTGGCATTCTTCTCATTAGCATGGGTGCTTGGTGTTGCATAGAAGACCACATTTGGGCATCAGTTTGTACCTTATGTTGCATTAAATGGGCTGCAGCCTGCCAGACAAGATCAATCAATGCAAATGGCAAAAATAGAAATCATTTCAAATAGTGCAGGGACACAATCAAGTTGTCAGCTAAAGATCTGGCATAATTAATATGTGAATGCTTTAACGCAGCATAGCAGCACATGCTGTACAGCTGCATCAGTGTTGTTGATGGCAAATGTTAGGAGCACGTCGCTTAGTGTGGCTACATGGCGAGTTTAAATCTGCTGTTTGGCTTCTGCCAGCATTTGGTTTTTGTATGATATGTTTCTACTGCAACCAGGCCGTCGTCAATAGAACCGCCTTTATTTCACTGCTTTTTTTTTTTTTTTTNTTTTTTTTTTTTTTTTTTAACCTTTACTGTATTTCGCTGAGCACTGAATGCTCTTTTGCAGGAATGCCCTGCTCACACACTCACATTAATAATCTTATAATCTTACCATTTTTGATCCTTGCTAGCCTGGAATTTGTAGTTTGCTCTCATTGTCGAGCTCTGCCTTTTTACAAAAAGCCACCTTCACCTTCAGCTCTTCTTTTTCTGGCAATAGCTGTGATTTTTCTGAAGTTTGCATTTTTCTCCTCTAGATCTCTTTGATTCTTCTCAGATATTCAGATATTCAGCATAGTCACAAAATCATAAAACAGAATAAAGAAAAATGGTCTCAATCTTGACTTCCTGTGCTACTTACGTTTGTGGCAGGGAAGTTTTTGCACACGTGGAAATAACATAGATATCATACTTTACGTCACTTAGGCTAATTTCCAGAATCTTCATGGTACTTGAAGCACAGTCAGAACCTGCTGAAGGAACCGTGTAGTTCCTGCTCCACTTCCAGGTAAAATAGCTCCTAATTTAATTCCGAACTTTAAGTCTGAAAGCACCTACTGTATACACGTGTTCCTTACTGTGAGATAATGGCAACAAATTACTTACACCTTCAAAGGCTGTCATTACATTTAATTTTGAAGATTTTAAAGATTTTACACCAGGCCAAGGTTTCTCTTCTCACGTGCCCAAACATTATCAGTACCAGAGCTGATAAGGCCCAGATTAACATCGCAGTAAATCAGTTAACACACTGATTGACTTTATGGTTCTAACGTTCTGGATGACTTTGGAGAAAAAGGCGAATGAGAGACAAGGATCTGAACTGGACTGTCGGTATCACCCCCTTCTCCAAAAAAGTCATTATGGTGACACACACAGACACACACACACACAGGCTAGTGTTTTCTGGATAGAGACTGCCAGAGCCCAGAGGAAAATTACATTAGAGAGAAAAGGATTTCAGTTTTCTTCTACAGGATGTGGATGCCTGCAGGGCCCAGGGGGGCTACAGTGTTTTTAAAATCACTTCCATGATGGAATTGTCTTTTAGGGGCTAATGGCTGGTCTGAACCTACTCATCTGCCAGCTGACATCAGCTGGGTCCTAAATAGTTGATGCGGAGATAGCAAATGGCCCGCTGCTGTGAAACATTTGATGTACGTATTGATTCATGAGCAAATGATGGGTTGCCTTTGACATGCAGTGTGTTTTGTTTTTTTTTTTCTACGTCATCCTTGACAGTCCAAAATTATCTTTCATTTTCAACTGAACTCCACGGTGGCTGCAAAAAGACAGAGAATGGGAGTGCAAGTGTGCGTTGCTATGGCAACCAGGAGCAGATCTGAAGCTTCCTCTAACAAGTTGCCTGGGAATGCAGTCCTGGCTGTTACATAACTTGTGACTCTCTCACACACAATCACAGGGCTTTTCCTGTGGCAGAATTTTACATTCAGCATGATTTATTCATAGCTGGATTGCTGTGCTGCATTTCTGATTCCACCATGTAAATGCAAGCCCATGCAATCTAACACTTTTGGCAAGAGTTTGCGCGGGGGCATTTTTGGATACTTCCATCCAACTTCTATTGATTTTCTAATGAAAAGGGGGCTATCAGATTGAAAAGGTTATTGCTAGAACAACATTTGTCATTAATGTTTTGATGTTGTACTGTATAGCCTTAGAAGCTTGATAAGTGAATATGCCGTAAATGTTCAACATAAGCATGAATGCTCTACAGCCTTTTGAGTTCAGATCCAAAAATACAAAAGCTGAACCAGAAACTAGGGAAACACAAAAGGTTCAAACTGTTGTAATTCTCCGAGGAACAAGGAAAGCTTATCCTGACACTCGGTTGAATTTATTTCTGTCACCTATCGTTCCGTCCCCACTTTTACTGGCGGAGAGAGGGGAGCTGAGGAAGAGCGCTGAGCACAGCACAGATAACACTCTTCATCATTAGCCAACTCACGATAAGTATTCAGACGTTCAACGGCTTCTCCTTATCAGCCTGCCATAATCTCTCTCTAGCTAAATACTACAGCTGCCTTCAGCTTGCCACTCCGTATGTGAAATTGGGTGCTGGAGAAAAGAAACTCCATTTTACGTTTGTTGGGACATCCTGCCAATAGCCTAATCATTTTGAAGAGATTAGCACTTCAGCTGATAGGCTTGTGCACACAGCCCTTTTGGGGGTTATAGGAATATGCATGTCTTCTGTTGTTGCTATAGGATACCAATCCAGGTGGTTACTTCATGTAGCACAGCGGTATTCACTGCGTACTTGCACCTGTTATCTCCTCTGACTCTCCCAACACATACTGACACGCATAAACCTTCCTTTAATCATTATGGTTGCTCAGGAAATCCCAGTAGACAATACACACTTACCTCCACTCTCTAATGCATCATCTGTGCTCATCAGCAAACCACCACCCTGCTGGGAGATAGATACTGGATTATAGATAATAGATAATAAGATAGATTGATTTGTCGGGGGGGCTGCAGGGTTCTCTGTCAATTCTCACATCCAAGCAACACGCTCAGGTGTGTAAGCATAACCACATGCAGCTCAGCACAACAGGAAATGCTGAAGGCCATGGTGCAGCCAAACATAAACATTTGTGCAATCTACACGAGCAGTCGCTGCATGCACACACACACACACACACACACACACACACACACACACACACACACATCGGCAGAGCATGAAAACTTGACTTTGACATCTCTGTCAATGTTATTGGAGGTTTTATTTAAATTTTTCCAAAAAATAGTATCATTATAAACTGTAGTCATAATGACAAGGCAGTTTCACATGTTGACTGTGATTAACTCATATCAGTGATTAATTTTATTGCATTTCATTGTTTTTTCACACTACTCCATCTATAATAAATGAGTGTATCATAGACTTTCCAAGAATGTAGACCCTTATTTTTGTAAAGTGTCATTTAAAGCTGTGGTATAGATTCATGACCCACTTAAATCACCCCAATCCTGCATCTTGTGGTGTTTTCACACTGATGTGGTTTAGTTTGGGTTGAATTGAAATCTGGCAAATTTTGATTTGTCTTACACTTCATTTCGGGAGGTACACAGCAATTGCACTCAGGTACAGACGAAAAACAATCACATTGGTCACAAACATGGTGTGAACATGATCTGAACTAGTTTGAACCAACTACAAGGTGTTCTAATGATCTGTTGATTATTCTAGACCCAGAGAGGGCTAGGTGTGTATGACTGCCATTAAGTAAACTAAAGCTTTGATTGCCCTTAGTTTACTTAAAACTATTAGCATGTCATTGTATGTGCTCAGCAAAAACACCCTTTCTCTTGATCAGGCATCTAAAAGAAACACTTCTTCTTCCCATAATGTGAAGCTTTATGCAGTTTTTGAGATTTTTTTTAAAATTTCATTCAAGTTCAGCTTTCTGCTTGCATAGTTTTACTTGGTATATGGCCCAAATGATGAGTATGACAAGGAACATGTGACAGTTTCATCACTGGTTCATATTATTTAGTTACCCAGGCATAGTAGACTTCTTACTGTTCTGATTTCTGAACAAATGAGAGGAGCGAATGTCACTTGACATTTTTCTGTTTTAACCAAACCAAAGGGTGTATATAGCAAAAGCAGCAACTTGTTCACTGATTCAGACCAGGATAAACAGACTGGTTTTCAAAATGTACTTAAATTCCCAAACCAGCACCTTCCTCCCTAGTGTGTGTATGTGTGTATGTGTATGTGTGTGTGTAAGCATTCATCTATATGGGTGATAAATGCAGTTCTGCCTCAGCACTCAGCAAAGAAACACTCTTGTCTTTCCCCTGATCTGTTAGCATGAGGCATCAGTCATAGCAGTGAAGATGAAAGGAGGTATTTGTCCGTGGCCAGTAACGGATGCTCTGTGACAAAAAATATCAGCGACATGAAAATCGGCTTCCTGTTGCTGTGGTGCTCTGACACAGCTCAGGTATTTGAGGACTGCATTTGTAACTAGATTGCAATGGGTTCTGTTTCAGCTCACATTTGACACCTAAAATATGCTCTACAGTATGTATGAATTATCCTGTGCTGTCAACTGGATGGACAGGCGAGCCGGATATCTGCCAGAAGCCTTGATTCAGCGCCTTGCTTTGATTGCAGTTGCTAAGGTGGATATTATGAGGCCCGTGAAGCTGGCAGACTTGTTAGCTTGCCTCTTTGTCCATTGGCTCCTTCTCAAATCTAATCGCTCAGACCACTGCTGATTTGCCCCAAGGGTTGAGGACACAATTCCCCTCCCTTTAAGTTTCTAAAGAAAGGCCAGAAATCTGGGGAGACTGCATTTAACCTTTGAGAGATGGATAAGGAAGGTGTTAAATTGATTTGTTTTGCTGAGAAAACAAGGGGTATGACTTTACTCAGACCATCTGACTGCAATGCTGCTAGAATAGATTGATAAGGCTCTTTTTGTTGAAAACATGTTTTTGACTATATCTGCTACTGCTCCTAAAGGACAATACTGGCTGTTTCCCAAATTTTAGAATTGTTTTTCCTATCTTCCAGTCTGCCAGTGGTTTCAGGTCATTCCAGTATGCTATAAAAAGCAAATGGTAGAGACTTGAAACATGCTTGAGATAAGTAATCCATTACAGTGAACACTATGTCTATTAAATTTTTTGTCAAAGTAACTTTATTAAACTGGTCAAGATGGAGCTGCATGGAAGAAAATGTATGTCTCCGCCACGGAATATAGTCCCAGGAGAAGACAGCTTTTAATGAGAAATTAAAAACAACCATCCTTCATTCAGACATACATGTTAGCAGGCCAAACATTGAATTTTAAGGGGGTGTATCACCTGAACATTTGATTTTGAAAGATTAAGGGATTTAGTAAAATAACAGGAAAACTAAAATAGAGTTTTATGTTTTGGAAATATTTGAGATTGAAATATTGTTAATATAGCGTATTGATTTAGTAGAGTGTACCTGTCTCTTTCCAAGTTTCTACAGTGTTGTTTCATCTCTGTGGTTGGCACTGATTCTTATGAAAAGGTAGACCAGTAGCGTAATTGAGCAACCAAATTAATGTACGAATGGTATGGGAAGCTTTGATGTCTGGCCAATCAGAAAGGAAAGATTCTCTTTCAAGAAGTCTCTCATGTGTTGCTTCAACATTAGGACTCATCCGCAGCACCCTTTATCCTAATCTTCTCCTAAATAGTGCTGCCCGTTAGCCATGATGCAACTAGTGCCAAATCTGAAGGTCGCATGCCTTTGATTGCTTCGTCTGGTCCTGCGCTTTATTATCTTTTAACTTTGTTTTCAACTTCAGTTAGGGTCTGAGCCAGTGGAAGACTGGGAGCTGTCAGTGATACTCAGTGCAGATATATGCTATTTAAATGCTAATGTGTTAAGAGGAGCAAAACGACCTTTACTTACACTCGGCAGGCGGGCGGAGCTCGAGCCTAAAACAGAAACACGTAATAAATGAGCCTCTTCCGCTGACTCTTCTCCCCTTCCCTCCTCACCGCAGATATAAGGTGTGTTTGTCAATGTCAGGCTCAGTGAGCTTTGACATGATAAGCTATGGTTTGGTTCAGATGTTGAGTCAGACGTGATTGAATGATTGCAAAATGTGTCAAGCTTTAAATCAAACGTGATTAGTTTATTTCTCTGGAAGACTGACAATGAAAAAGTGTGCTCAGCAAATTGTATGATCATTTAAATTAGCAGGATCCCTGCCTTTTTTTCCCCCTCATCTACATCATCATTACCATCATCATCATCACCATAATCATTCCAGAGTGTGATAGCCTGACATTCAAAGAAAATGCTTTGCCAAATTTAATTTTAGCTCAGTTTCTACATTCTCTCTGCATCCAAGCACTCCATCGAAGGAGTCTGCATTCTTGTCAGGAAGCCAGATAATGTTATGCCAGGTGCTGGTATCAGTGCAAAAACAACAAGTGCTCTCCCTGTCCACAGATGTCACAGATACTTGTCTCCCTGTTTGCAGGGCACTTGCCAGAAGATCCATGTGACTGAGAGAGTCGCTTTGCTTCAGTCCACCTAGTGGACCTACTAACTAACTAACTAACTAACTAACCTAAAGCGTGGGTTAAAGGACTTACTGTTTGGATCCTACACCCTCTTTTTTTTCCACTTATCTAAATGTAAATCCTGCATTGGCAGAAGAAGAGATGAAAAGGTGAATTGGGGGGGGGTGGGAGTCTGCCATCTGTGTGCCGTATAATCTCAGGAAATGCCATAACTCTGCCAGCAGATCATTTATCCACTGCTGCTCCCTGAAATTCCTCAAGCGATAGTTCACCATCAGTGAAAGGCCTTGGAGCAAGAGAGTGACATAATGTCAGACAAGAATGCACCATCATCCTGCCAAAGGTCGAGCAGCTTCTCTTGATTCAGCCTTGCTTTTGATTTGAACAGTGTTTATTTTCAACTCAAATATGTGTCAGGTCGTGAGGGGAGGTTTTTCCCCTATGCTATCCTGGATTATAATTTGACATTGAGTAGGCAAAAAATATCTTTATATCTACCTAAGGCTGGTAAACCACAAAATTTTGCTTTCATATCACCAGATGGAGCTACAGAAGAGAACTACAGTAACAGAACAAGGCTGTACCTCGGGGCTTGAAATTGCAGCGTGTTCAAATTGAATAAGTTTTATTCAATTTGAATAATGTGAAAGAGTAACACCCACCTTTAATCACAATTAAAATGACATAGTTATTTATTCTTATATTCTTTTCAAACTTTCCCAGAGCTACGGACAAGACTGTTAAAATGAATCTCTACAACATAGCCCAAGATATTTTAAATGCAGCTGGAGGACCCATTATCTCAGGTTTGTTACTTTTAGGTAAATACCACAATGAAGTGAAGCTCATAATATTTAAATGTAGAAGCATCCAATAAATACTTCAAGATGCTACAAAATCAATTTTCAGTTCATTACTAATGGGAGCAGCTCTGGGTTGTGTCTCTTGATGACCAGATTAGAGGCCTTTTCTCTAATTAATGGTTTTCCTAGAAAGCTAAAACTGAAATCTGTGTCTGTCTCCATTGGGTAATTAAAATAAAGAATATTGGTGATGACATTTCATTACCGGGCAGGCTAATAAAAATGATCTACCTAATTTCCATTATTTCCTGTGTATATTAATAGTGTTAAATTAAAAAAAAAATCATGACAACTGGGAAAATCAGAAAAGCAGTGGTGATTGGCCTTTTTGGTGATGATAGTCATGTTGTAGGCATCACAATTAATATGACAATGGAACTGTAATGATTTATTGAATTATTGATGGATTGATGTATTTGGTAGGAGCACACAGTGGCTAGCTTAGGTCTCTCTCTCTCTCTCTCTCTCTCTCTCTCTTTCTCTCACAGCTCATAAAATCTCTCCTTTGCTTTATAGGGATGCTGGGAGTGAACGTGCAAAGGTTTATGAGGCATATCATTGGCATGCAAATTCAGTACAGAGTTCATGTGGGGTTATTATTTGCTTGTTTGTTTTTATAAGACAGATAAGATATACGTTTATAGTATAAATAAGTTTAAAATATGGAACTACTTTCCTCCTACAATATTCAGCTTTTCATTGAAAATCTGTTCTTGAGATTTTTTTTGTCTTGCTCTGCATTGACTGTGCAGTTAAGGAGAACTATATAAACAATTTTATTTTAACTTTTTTAAGTTATAATATTGTCTGTAAGTCAAAATTTCACACACAGTCATTATAAAGGCCTTTGGATTGCATTTGGAACTCATTCTGTACTTTCATTGTTTCCTAAATGAAGCCACAGTAGGGTATTGGATTAAGTTTATCATGCAACATAGCGCCCTTGTTATAATGTGTAATTTTAATGTAACCTGCACTGGCCTATTACCAAGGGTGTCACTTTGTGTTGAAAAGTGGTGGGGACATAAGGGCTCAGATGAAAAAATGTTTTTTAAACGGTCTTCAGCATATGCGATTTTAGGCATTGTAATAGGGGGATTGGTATGAGGTCAGAATAGATAATTACAGCAGGAAAAAAAAAAGCATAACGGCGCATCAAAAGGGCATAGCCTAGGCTACTAGTGCCGACAATATGAAACTACTCAGTATAAAATGCACAACAACGTCAACTGCACAAGTAGCAGTCATCCATATGCATCACATCAAATTATTATTATTATTTTTTTTAAATCTGACATTACTTTTTTTGGACAAAGCATAACTGTCCAAACACTTGTTTCTTCTATATTTACATTGCATTGTATGTATTCTTGTGCAAATAAACCTTTCTCAAAATGTTGTAATTTGTTAGTTAACCTTTCTTGGTGCAAGCTGTTTTTCAGAACATTTTTAACAAATTATGCTTTTAAAAAGTGATGGGGACANTGGTGCAAGCTGTTTTTCAGAACATTTTTAACAAATTATGCTTTTAAAAAGTGATGGGGACAAAATGCCATTTCAAAAAGTGGTACAGGGACATGTCCCCAGTGTCCCCAGTGTAAATGACACCTATGCCTATTGCAATAAAAGCAGAAAGCGGTGAGGTAGAAAGACAAAGTGAACCTATGCTCTGATTAAGTTAAATACATTGGAATAGAGTGGTGGGACGTCTGTCCTTTGTGACCGATCACGTGGAATTGGGTTTTAATCTAAGACTATGTGGCCAAGACGGAGAGGCAGAGGGAGGGTGCATTTGGTATGTGTTCTCCCAAGGACGGTTATCCAGCTGTATGCCTCTGAGCACGCTCTTCAGGGTTTTGACGGATGACACCAGCACCACGGAGTGATAGGCTATTATTTCACTTTGCATGGGATAAATAGCAATGCAAGCTTCAACTTGTCGCTTGCCCTTCTCTGTCTTTCTCTTTTCCCTTGTCTTTGCCTGTCTCTCTCTCTCTCTCTCTCTCTCTCTCTCTCTCTCTCTCTCTCTTGCCATCACAGGCTTGTAATGCAGAAGTAAAAAAAAAAATAAGAGAACTGAGATTTTGTCAGTGTAATTTGCTGGTTTCACTTTCTCATTTCAGTTGTGCTACTTTTTTTTTTTTTTTNTTTTTTTTTTTTTTTCGTGTCTCTTTATAGTTGAAGTAGATATGGAGAGTGAGAATGTGACCAACCTATTTGGGGACACTCATTTGGTACGAGGCTTTTTACCCTGAACATTATGTGTGAAATGCATTTTCTTTTTTTAATTCTCCTTGTGATCTAACATTCTCTCTCTCTCTCTCTCTCTCTCTCTCTCATTAGACCAGCAGTATTCATGGTCACCCTCGCAGTACTTCGATGAGGACAGCTACTCCCCTCCACCCAGGAACATGAAGGGTCTCTCTGGCGGGCGCCCCTCCCAACTCCAGCTCACCTCTCCCACCTCACCCCACACCTGTGGCTTGGCCGAATGTGACCATGCCCTGGACCACCACCTCCACCATGGTGACTCGCGGCCACCTTCCTACCTCCTCAGCCCCACTGAGAGCTGCCCACTTGAGGGTCACCACCGCTGCTCCCCGCGGAGCTCCATCCACTCTGAATGCATGGTGATACCGGTGTCCATGTCTGCTGCTGACCACTCCGTTTCAAGTAGCACTTTCCCCCGCATGCACTACGGCAGTGCTTCACGGGACAGCGGTGGNCTCCGTTTCAAGTAGCACTTTCCCCCGCATGCACTACGGCAGTGCTTCACGGGACAGCGGTGGCAACACTTCTGCCAGCAGGGAATCTCGAGACGACGGTGGCTCGTCATCTCACAGTGGCAGCGGCAAAATGAACCGAATCCCAGCGAACCTCCTGGACCAATTTGAGAAGCAAATGCCTCTGCACCGAGACGGATTCCACACGCTGCAGTACCAACGCACCTCCACTACAACCACAACTACAGAGCAGCGCAATGAAAGCCCCGGTCGAATACGCCACTTAGTCCACTCGGTACAGAAGCTTTTCACAAAGTCCCACTCTCTAGAAGGTTCCTCCAAGATGAACGGTACGAAAAGTGACTCACACCGGGATGGCTCACACCACCACCATCATCACCACCCAGGCCACCACAAACACAGCAAACGCAGCAAGAGCAAAGAACGCAAAGCCGATGGAAGCGGCAAGCAGCGTTCTGGAGGTTGGTGGAGCTCGGACGACAACCTGGATAGTGACAGCACATACCGGACACCAAGCGTCATGTCACGACACCCTGTGGACCATATCAGCCACTGCTACCCTGACTCAGTGCATGGTCACTTGACAGGAGATCTGCCACTAAAAACTTCCAAGAGCAACAATGACGTCAAGTGCTCGGCCTGTGAGAGCATAAACATGGCACCAGAAGGGAAGTTTATGAAGAGGAGTTCCTGGTCCACGCTAACGGTCAGTCAAGCCAAGGAGGCCTACAGGAAGTCTTCACTCAACCTGGAGAAGCCAATGACACCCACTGACCTCAAACCCAACCTAAGGCCCTGTCACTATCTACAGGTGAGTTTACTACAGAACACGCATACATGTCAGACGAACAAGCAATTACCGTATATACTCAATCTAAGCTGATCTCGTGTATAAGCCAACCCCCTGATTTTGACCTGCAAATTTAGATTTTCAAAGAAACCGTATAAGCCGACCCCCTGATGTTGTTTCATCAATTTATTTGTTTAGCAAATTACCTGTTTTTCTGGGTATTGTCGTAGTATTCCTGTGATTTTCTGAAAATAATCCACTTACTGGTACCAGTAAACAGCTGATTACCGTAACTGACATTAGCTGACATTAAACTTTTCCAGACTCCTCTTCCTTGTCTGAATTGCCAAACAGTTCATTCCAGTTCTGCTCTGTGAAACGTGTCTTGAAACCAGCCTCATAGGATGCACTTTTCATCTTCTGAGTCTATGTAGTTTCTATTGTGTTGTATCTTATCTCAAGCTTCTTGCTAATAAAGCACAAAACATGATGCTGAACAAGACTACCAAACAATGGTACCGTACCAGTATATGAAACAGTACTTTTATGAGGTTGTCTCTGATTGGCCCATTCTTTTGTCTTTGATCAATCACAACAGCGCTTACTGAGTGCTGCAAAATGTGCTGGAAAAGATGTTTAGTCAGGAAAAACTCATTCTAAGGTATGATTTAAACTATTTTCCATGGGTAGTAGTAATGGGTAGTATTTCCACCCCTGAAAATTTTGTTCTCTGGGATCAAATTTGATCAAATTTGGGATCAAATTTGGATCAAATTTTCCTCATGTATAAGCCGACCCCCCCCCCCCNCCCCCCCCCCGATTTGCTTTGTGAAATTTGGTAATAAAAACTCAGCTTATACTTGGTAGTTTGTGGTTGACCTAAGACCATTGCTGTTATGATCATTATGCATGGAGCTCCGGTTGAATAATATGTGTTTGAAGGGTTTGGCGGAAGGAGAAGATATATATGGCAATATCTGCCTTGTAGTGTTGAGCAAGTGAAGTAATGAAAAATATCATTTAATCTCTGAGTCACTGCAGCAGTTAAATAGCCAAATTCATAAATCCCTTACACAGCACACTGACAAACTTCAATCCCAATACTTAAAGGACCATACTGGTGATTTTGCATGGTTGAGCCCAATAAATAAAGCCCACATACATGTTACATTACTGCCAGTTATTTTCCAAAACATACTACTGGAGCGTTAGATTTTAGAACTTTTTTCCTACCTTCCAGACTAGCATTGGCTTCAGTTCATCCCAGTACGCTATAAAAATCAACTTGTAGAGACTTGAAATGTGGATGAGATAGGTAATTCGTCACAGCGAACAAGACGTATATTACATTTTTTGTCGAAGTAACATAATTTTAGTGTTTCAACATGGATTCAACACGGAGCTACACAGAAGAAAATATATGTCTCCGCCAGGAATGGACTGCTTTTACAGAGAAATTAAAATGGCCATGCCTCATACAATTGTGCATAAATTAGCAGGAAAACATTGAATTTTAAGGTGGGTGGATTATTTTGAAAGATAAAGGATTTGGCAAAATAACACAAAACTAAAATACGGTTTTATGTTTTGGACAGAATGCAACAGAATGTTTTTTGCATTCTGTTGCTATAGGCAACGATGGTCAATAGAAAAGGAGAAAAGCTGTTCATCTTGAGCTAGCCTTTGATTGATCTAGAAGGCAATTTTGTTTGTCCCTTCCCTTGATGTTACAAAGTGAGCTTGTCCTATGATGCAGCATATGGCTGGTGTAGAAGGGACCAGCACAGCACGAACAATCAGTTAACTCCATAAATGACCTGTACTGGGAGGGAAGAGTCGGTGGCATGAGAATAAAAGATCAGACAATAATGTTGATTTTTAGCTTTTAGTTTGGTCTAACTTTGCCCAGGTCACAGTTTGGAAATTGGTAGCATTTAGCTCTGGCCCATGATTGGCTCTGTGGGAGACCCCATTGCACCAAAAGGATCAATTCAGATTGAATCAGCATTTTCCAGCAAAATGCCTCACAGGTTTTAAATGCATGCTGAAGGGTACATGATCACTTGAACAATAAGACAACATGCCCGTGAATCCTAAATAACAAATCCATTCAGAGAAAATGGATTCTAGAAGATTTACTACTCAATATACAACAACATGACATCTGATAGCATCATGTAAGTACCACCTGCAGCTAAAATGAAGTGAGGATTTCAGCAGATTGGGAGAAATACTCAAAGCAATGTGCTATATTGATTCGAGACTGTTGCAAACAGAAAGCTTATACTTTAGAAACAAGCCAGTGCAGACAAAAACAACCATTTAAGTTGACGTCAACGGAAAGTTTTTGAGGTTAATTTTAACCATAAGTGATGATAATTTTGAACCAGACAGGCAGTGCAGGCTCTGTTCACTAAGTGCAAAATATGCTCTAGATGAGACAGCTGTTTAGCACCCCACCCCTCTCCCTGCATTTGGTCATTCAGCTGAGGTAGTGTCCGAGTCACAGCACAAAGCATAAACACTTCTAAAAATATCCTTTGCTCCTGCTTCCTGCCGCAGGGCTATATTTAGCCCCATGTTATCAATCCAATCCATGCAGGGTGACACATCCTCCCTCCCCAGAGAAGAATCAATGCCCTCTCTGAGAGGTAGAAGATGCATCAAGTAAGAGAAGAGAGAGAAAGTTGGAGATGCCACTTAGGTCTGTGCCTCTGCAGATTCATGAAGGCACTCCAGGAAGGGGGGGATCAGAAAGATGGCTGTTTGTGCTCCTCATGGCTACTAGCGTTCATCTTATCTCATCAACAAGAGCAGGCAGGCAACAGAGCCAATAGATAGGACTGATATTTCATACACACCAAGTGGCACAATGAGAAATATTTATTTCCTGTTGCCCCTGAATTGGAGTCACAGGTCTGCAGTTTAACAACATAACAACATGTCTTGTTTCTAAGTGTGTGTCTGTGCAAAATCGTGTTTTTGGTTTAGTGAATGAGGAAAGTTTTACAGATTTTATCACACCAGCTGGTTTAATGACATGCTAGTCACCTAGTTTCCATCATTGGTTGACGACGGAGGTGATAAAAATATTTGTAAAATATTAGAGAGCAAAAAANAAAAAAAAAAAAAAAAAAAAAAAAAAAAAAATGCGTGTGTGTGAACTTTCTGTGTGAATGGGTTGCACATCATTTCGTATATATGAGAGATTAATTAACTGGACACTGGGGAGGACAGAGATGAAGGAATATTGGCTGTGCTTTCTCTGAAATGACGAATGTTGGAGAATCAGACCTGGCAACGGCCATCTCTCTCTGTCTTTGGCTGAGTCATTTCACAAATTAGCCCCAATTAAGCCCTTCCCAACACACACACAAACTTAAGCATCGCAAATGCACACATGCACACACATAGAGTTTGCAAGAGCTTGTTATTCCTGAGGTTGATATTAATGAAAAGATGTGATGGTGGCAAAGCATTAATCTACTGGTGGCAGCAGGCTAACTTGGATAAATTGTGGACTTTGCATATGGGTGTGTGGGCCAGCATCTGTCCCTTAAATATGTAAATAGACCTGGCCTGCCGTAACTGCTGCAATCTGTGCCTCCTCCACCTCCGCCTGCACTCAGCCCATAACTTTACACCACAATAACTTTGTCTTAATGACAACTCTCAGTCCTGATTAAGCCAGCTGCTCCTGCAAGTGCAACTCTCTTCCCTCCCCACAAACAGTAATACAAAGGGAGGATTAGTCTTTGATAGTTTAGCTGATAGGGCATTGCGGTGAGATTTAATAAGCCAATTAATTGCCATGTTGGCTTGCCAAAGGTGGAGCTTGAGAGGCAGAAATGCTGCTGATTAAAATACAAAAGGGAAGTGCAGCGCAGCAGAAACATGGGCAATGTGACTGAAAGCTACAATAGCACTGTGCACACCTACACACACACACACACACACACACACACACACACACACACACACAAGGGTTCCCTAATTATTTAAAGCCAAGGATTGTCAGATCTTTCAGGCCACAGATAACAACTTTTTTCCACTCCTAACTGATTATTGTAGCTCAGTGTCATTTGTTTCTTCTGTCAGTTGTTACCACTATATCACCAATAATCTGCTTACATTTGTGGGTTTTTTGTTATCTCAATCTACAAGCTCTTTCATTGATTCTACAAGTAGTTACATAATCTGTTTAACTTTTATTAGTAAACATATCCAAAATGTTATCTCTGTGTGTGAGTCAACTATCCTCCAAAGCCAGAGTCCAAAATGTTATCTCTGTGTGTGAGTCAACTATCCTCCAAAGCCAGAGTCTAAATTAATTGATGACTTTCAGACCTTTTCCTCATATTAATGCCCAGCTATGATAGAGGTTCTTGAAAATTTCAGTACTCATATTTGCTGCACACAGTATTTTGTCCTCCATATTTAAGTGAAGATTTTATGAAGGAATTGGAAACAGTCTCAATGGTAACAAGCAGAGACATGTCCTCAAGCTATCCCTGCGGGGATCGCCAAGTGCTGCAGAGAAATGTAATCCCTTCAGTCACTTGTGCTCAGGCCAGGAGGAATCTTCACTAGTGCCCTCCTGGCTCCTCGTAATGCAGAGACACAGTGACTCCATCATTCCTCTTAATCGTCTTCCTCAGTCCCACGAGTGAGACAAGCCATTCTACATGGAAACCCTGCCTTTGCCATGGTAACCAGTGTATGCATCATGTGATCACGCTTTGACAAGTACATCATTGAAAGTATAAACTGTTGTCATACAAACCATCAGGTGTATGACCAAGCGAAAGGTCTAATTATCCTTGGGTCTTGTCAGAAAGGGTCTGTTTTTTGTTTTTTTCCTTTTGAAAATTGATCCATGTATGCCAATTTCTGATAGATTTTCCTTTGGCCTGTTATGATTAGACTCATAAAAACCTCTACCTGAAACTGTCAGGGGCTTTTTTTGCTTTATGGTCTATGGTTTATGGTTTATAGTTTATGGTTTTATCTTGGGTCCATTATTACAACTGTGAAAATGTGCTTCTCAGTACTTTTCTCATCGCTGTATTATAGGTTTGAGTTCTGGATTAAGTGTGAGGAAATACCATTAGATTTAGGTTGGAGGAATACCACTTTATGATCACAACGACAAGATTGCAGAGGAGAGAAATTTCTACTTTTGACTTCTAACTCTCTTGGGGCCACAGGCTTGTTGACTGACCACCTCAGATTTTTCAGAATCCTCCTTCTAGTGCAAGACTCCCTATTTCCTTTTCTCAATGCATTATTTACTTTTCCATGCCTGGCATCTGCAAGCATGCGAGAATTATGGATGATGGAATCAACACACACTTTTTTCACAGCATAGTTTTCAGCTGCGGTTGCATTTTGGCAAAATGTGCATGTGTGTAAAAGAGAAAGGGAAAGAAAGGGCAGCTGTGGTGGTGCTGTACTGTGCATGTGCACCATTTGCAAAGATACTATTACATTCTATCTTTTCCAGTGTCAGTCCTTCCATGACTGGTATCTTGTTTGATTTGGGTGTGCAGAGGCAAACTCTTGATCATTTGGAATCCATGTGTTCATCACTGGCCATACTGTGGAGAGAGAGGGGGAGGGAGAAAAGAAAAACAGCATGTGTTCCAACTCACACTGTATCCATGTAATGTTGTGGGAGGTAATGATGGGAAGGATGCTGGTAGGTTGGATTAACAATGACTGAACCTTAAGCGCTCTCTCTCTTCTCTCTCTCTCTCTCTCTCTCTCTCTCTCTCTCTCTCTCTCTACTTTATTTCTCGCCCATCATTACATGCTCCTACAAGATATCTCACATTTCCCTTCTTTCCTTCCTTCCTCTCTCTCTCTCTCTCTCTCTCTCTCTCTCTCTCTCTCTCTCTCTCTATTTCTTTACTTAATGGCAGTGACTTATGTTTCTCAGTGGGAGAGGCACTGTGCATAGATCGAGCTGCAGAGTTAATCAATGAAATGCACTGCGGGAGCATTGGCTGAGTCATGCCTTAACCCCACCCACNCCCACCCATCCCTCAGAACACACACACACTGCACTCCCTATGGCCTCCTACAGAGTCAAAGGGGATGGGGCTTTGGATTTTGCAGAACATTAAAAATAAAGGTGGACATTCACAGCTGATACACAAACATCTGCACAGTCCAGCTTTAAGATGATCTGCAGATTTGAATGCCAGAATGTTTGGCATACAGTACGCGATAATGCGATAATTACAGCATGTGAAATAATACGTCTGTTCTTCATTGAGCTGTATCTAATTTATGGAAGGAAGTAAATAGAAATTGTCACACCCGAGCTGTGAATTTTCACACAGATTCCACAAGCCTCTTGCGTTCCAAAAAAAACAAAAAAACAAAAAAAAAAAAACNAAAAAAAAAAAAACACTACCCTATGTCACTATAAAAATGTGCTGCTGGACAGAACAAGACTTGTTTGTTTAGGGATACAATAATCACAACTTCATGAAAATACAAAGTGTCGATGCCAGGGGTGGGCTTATGGGGCTTAAGCCCTGGGTGTTTTCCACAAAGCTCCAAATCTTTTTTTACTGGTGTGTTTTGAATTTTCTATAGCATTTTTGCAATTACCCAAATTCAAAACCAAGGTGGAACCACAGTGTTGTGAACGGATTGGTCAGACCGAATTGGTGGATGGAACAGACGGAACGCACCATATAGCTCCGCTGTTTAGATCATTGTAAAGGTTTTCATTTAAAAAGATTTTTACCTTCATATACAATAATATTACTTGTTAGAAGATGTAACCTGATTTGTTCCATTTCTCAAACAAATGTATCAAAATTTATATTTAGCTTTGTAGATATAAAATAGCTTTGGCTATGTACCAAAGCTATTAGCTATGGTAGATAGCCAAAGCTACTTCATGCCTGGATTTTCCAGTGGAGATGGGCTAAACCCTGGACCTCCATTTACCCTAGATCCGCCCCTGGTCGATGCATATGTCTGCTGCATGTATTTTCAGTGGGCTTGTGGAAGCATGATCGCCTCTGAGAATCCTCTTTCTTGTTTAGTGACACTTTAGGTCAAAGTGAGTGTGCATGTTGACAAGCATCCATATTTCAGCTCTGCTAATCACGCTGGGATGCCATGTGTGTTCTAACAGCAGTCAATCAGCATCTAACAGCTTCAGACTGGGATCGTTTATCTGTGAAGACACACAGGCTGCTGCCCAGCCTGTGTTTTTTTTTTTTATCTTCAGAGAGAGACACCCTGCAATCTATTCAGTTTATCAGTGAATCCAAATTAAACAAATCTCACCACAGCTTGTTCCTGTCCGCTGGCGTTCCATTCATTAATTAGACGTCCAAAAATACCAAACCCCTTCAAGACTTAATTAACCCATCGACTCTATTTGGGAGCGCATGCCTGTCTTTGGAGGAGAGATGAATGACTTTTATCATAGTGTGTGTGTATGTGTGTGTATGTGTGTGTGAGTATCCTTGTGTGCATTTGTCTGTGTACTGTGTGCAGTTGTTTTGCTAGGCGATATCAAAGTAAGGCCATGTACTGTATATGAAGCATCTTTGTGCAAACGTGTGTCCTTATTTGCACAAGTGTGTATGTAAAAGTGACTATGAATGTTTTTGTGTGTCTGCCAGCATATTTTTACTTTCTGCATATCACACCTGTCATCTGTTTCTGATGTCATGGACGCTCTTAAGCTGTAATCCTCATCAAACATGCCATGCTCCACCTTAATTATAACGTAGATCATATGCCCTCTTCTCTGTGATTAATAAAGACTGAGGTACAATAAAATGTAATTGATCAATTATTTAAGCCATTTTGATTTGATGTGACGCTTGTTATAATGGTAATCACAGCTGAGGATGTGTTCATGCTGGGGGGGGTGTAGAATTGTGTCATAGAGAATTCTAGCAGTAGTAAATCAAGGAAGCTGGACTTGCTGGTTAGTCTCGAGTGCCTTTCAGACACAGAATCTGTTAAGCTGCTGCATCGCCGATCTGATAAAGTGGCTTTTGGCCATTCAGACGTAGGTTTCCTTTACGGCAAAGTGCCATAAGAGCTCTGTTCAAACATGCCAGGATCTTTGCAGATAGAGGCGCAATTCTCATGTGATATTTGGCATCTGCCAGACGAGACTGGGCAATTCAGGAAGTTATGGGATCTTTTATCTGTGAAGATAAATGATATAATATAATACACAAGGCCAGAGATGGTTTACTCATGAGTCGCATCTCGAGAGAGTCGGTTACACAACGGTGTCTTTAGCTGCTGCGTAGCTCACCTTCACTGCGGTTGGAGAGCAGCTCTGTAATTTCAGCATCAGAACAATTTCCAGTCATTTCATCGTTCATAAAATATGTGTGATCTCGATGCAGAATTTAAAGGGCCACTTCCTCGTCTTGCGTGATTGGACCACACTAAACTTCTAACGTCAGAGCGCCGTGATCTTTTCCTGGCAATGTGACTGCATTTATTCACACTTGTGCCATGATGGAAGTGTTACAGAAATGTTACTAGGTCCTACCCAGTAAAATTGATAAATAAATCCAGAAATCCAGCTTTTTTATGTTTTCCTATAAGGCTAAAACCACTGGTCTTATTTTTAACGGTCCAGTGTTAGAAGAGATTAGAGATTCTGTTTTTATTTTCTTCTGACAAATGATGGCATTTCAGTTGTTATTTTCCAATAGATGACATTTGATGTGTTTGATGGCTACAGTCTGATGCATTAGTGACATTTGGATGCAGCTCGTCTTTTCCTGACATTTGCTACAGTCGGTCAGTCGCCAGTTCATTGTGAACTTGTGATTAGGGAGTTTGTCATTGATTGGTTTTGAGACCTCGATCAAAATTCACAAAGAAAAAAGGGAGAAAAAATAATAAAATAAGAATAGGACTAGCATGATGTGGGGAGGATGTGTTGTGGGTGGGTTCATGCCCTGAGGGTCCCATATCTCTCTTCTCATGTCCTTGAGGCCTGCTCGTGCTCCGTGGGGACCAGCCTGATGTGACCTTTGGGGGTTGTGGAGCTCATCAGGCTTTCGATGGAGTACAGTGGGTGGTGGCTTGCTGATGGGGATGGGTGCCTGCAGATGGTGGGTGCTGGCCTTATGCTTACTGTATGACCTTCCAGCTGTGTATTTTTTTTAATTTTTTTTTTTTTTTTACTTTCTCATTTAAATAATTCATTTTCTATGTGTTTTTTTTTCTTTTCTCTTCTTCCCCTCTTTTCTCTTTCTTCCATTATCTTTTTTTTATTCCCATGTTCTGTTGCTTCCTTCCACTATCCTTCAAGTCACATCAACCCTTACACCTTCCATTACACACATAGACATCTCTATATCCCTCTTCACATACACACACATACACACTCACCTTTAACAATAAACTACAGCATGCATCTATCCAGTCAACACATTATAATGATTTCGATGGTTTTGTATTGTATGTTTTTTCTTTCCTTTGCTCTCTTCTGTTTGCTTTTTTCCCTCTTATCAGTAACCTCACGTTCCTATTCTGTCATCCAATTATCTCCACATACAACATATATAATAGGTATTGTCATATGTAACTATTGTTTGTTACCTTGTCATGAGTAATTATTGTTTGTTCACTCTCTTTGCTATGTCAATTAAAAAAAAAGCACAAGGAAGGAGTCTGTATTTTCAGTATAATCACACATTTACCCTTTATATTCACTGTTGATAGGGGGTGCGAGAGGATCTGGCTCTTTTTTGTGCTAAAGGCTATTTAAAAACCTGCTGCAGCCTTTGTCTATTCTTATTCTAAAGTAAGAAATATGGACCCGAGTCAGATTTAATGTAATGAGTTCCAGAGTTTGGTGGGCTGACACTGTGCAGCGGCTGATACGGCAGGCAGGATGTTAAAGTGACTGATGGATGCAGCATCAGAGAAGCCCTCAACTTCCACACAGAATTTATTGATTACTGACAAATTCATCTTTTATGAGTGCAAATCATTGACCATATAAACATGTGTCCAGCTGTAGCTGCAGAGCGTCCCGTTCTCTACAAGGTAAATCACAAATGGAATGAAAAACACACATAAAGTCAGTCATACCAAATAACTTAGCTTTGGTATGACTGAAGAGGGTGTGTGGGGATGTGTTTGTGTGTGTGTGTGTGCTGCTGTGTCATCTGTGTATGTGTGGTTCTGTGCATCAGTGTGTGTGGCTTTGAAAGTGTGTGTGATTTTTTTTTTTTTTTANATTTTTTTTTTTTTTTAATTTATTTATTTATTTATTTGTTTTGTTGGAGAGGCTGGGACTCAGCTGCTACTGTTGTTGTTAAAGTAATTGAACCCTGTTGTACTGTTTAACTAAAGCAAAATGAGAGAGAGAAAGAGAGAGAGAGAGAGAGCTATTGTGTGTAATGAGCTTATGAAACATTATCAGTTTGTTACATGAGTGTGTAAAGATTTTAATAAGCTACATAACCGCCCTCAACACATGACAGAAATCTATTAGGATCATAATATCACAGCATTTTCACGTTCTGTTTACTGGCAGGAAGCATAATGAAGTCACACGTTTCACTTAAACCAACATCATGATTCTGAAAATAATGTTACTCATCATCTAAACTCATCAATATTAGATGGTAGATGGCATTCTACTTCAAACGGATTCCAATGACAAAATGATCTGCCATGATAAAGCAGTCAAAAGTAATGTCAAGTTGTATTACTCTGTTTACTGTGCTGCCAAAGAGCCGGTGGGTCCATCCCAAAGTCTAAAAATGTCTCCTTTCCAACCTACTTCCTACACTCCATCTGCTGGCCCAAAACCATAATAAACAAGTGAAGGAATTCTTATTAATGACATTTCAAATCCAATAAAACATTAATTTTGGCACGTTAAGCCATGTTAAAATTTTGCATTGTAGAATGCTTTTTTGGGATTTCTGCAGAAGTTGTGTAGACGTAATGTCCGATGGAATTCTGATAGGCTTAATTTTAAAAAATCCATGTGTTTGGGAGATGCGATTGGCTATTTGAATTGCAGAAAGAGTAAACGCTGCGATTGGGCCATCATTGTTTCATTGTTTGCTGAGGAAACACAACTGACCCATTATTGGTGCCTCTTGAGTCCTGCTCGTTTCGTCGTCTCTTATCCTCCGTCTCACGCTTCCTGGTAGGAATGGAGGAGAGGAGAAGAGATTTTTGGGATGCATCCCGTATGTAAGACGTTGCATTTCTCTGTATTTCAGACATGTTCAGTAACAGTGTGAAATATAAACCTCATACGCAGTAAAGGCAGGTCATCTTTGATACACCCTTTTATCTAGAATGGGCTAATGATCGTGTTAGTGTCTGCATACTCAATTGCCTCCTTTAACTAGGGAGAGAAAATGACAGCATGTGAACTGCCCCACTTGTTTTGATAGCCAATTTCCACATGTGATAACAGCTACAAGGAGAGCAAAGATAGCTCATTTTCTCTATTCTCAAGCTTTTTATTGCCAATAATATAAGTGACAGCCAAGCTAAGTTAATGACAGCATTTAAACTGAACTCCGCGGGAGTTTATAACCTTGACCAAACTGCAGAAAAGCTGAAATACTAAGCATTTGTGGAGTTGGATGTTGTAATGTGTGTTGATGATGATATGACTATGAATAGCTTAATGGATGATACTGTGACGGGGGTAGGGAGTGCAAAGCATCAAAGCGTCACGTCTGTCATCAATTTTGAAAAGCCCCATATGCAATTGTTTTCACATGTTGATTAGTGCTGCCCAAGATACGCTGGATGTGATGATGTGTAAAACTGATGGAGCCCTGTTTTTAAAAACTCATGATGGCAGTTTTTTTTTAATATACATTTTATCTTCCCTTTTATAAAGATTACATGAAGGAATTAAAAAAGTTCTCTGACATTAAAAAAAAGGGGTTATGGGATATGATACATTCCCCATGACAATAATGGCATCACAGTTGAAGGACTCATTATTTTCTATATTTATTTTTAAAAATCCGGGAATTGTCTGTTTTTAATTTGAGTTGAAAATCAGAAGAAAAACTCAATAATAGAAAATTCTGAATGGAAATCAGATGGTAAAAATACATTTTTCAGCTTAACTGTATTGTTTTTTTTTATTACTTTGAGGAACTCTGTGCATAATTAGAGGTTTGTTTGCATTTTCTTTCCATTTCTCAATTCACTTTCTGTTTGTGGAAACTGGCTGCTGAGCAGGAAACACAACTTCTGTGTGCACAGAGATTAAAACCAAGTGGAAATGTGTTTTAACTAAGTTGTTCTTCAAAAAAANCTTTTCTTCAGTGAAAAATAGTAAAACCCAAAACAATGAGCCTCAGCAATGCGCAAGAGTCATTTATAATGCATCACAATAACTGTGTAACTGAAGAGGAAAAACCCTGCTGAAATGGAGGATGATTTCCAAAACAGAATTATGAAGCGCTTTCAGTTTTGCAGAAATGTATAGACAACTAAGATGACAGAGTGTTTACTGAAGTGCACAGTCTGAGCCCTTTTAACACACACACACACAGCAGCATGCATGAAAGTAAAATTATTGTTAAGTTGATGCCAGAGTATCAATAATGTATCACAAGACACTGTTTTGCAGTATGTTGCAGTATTGATTATTTGCCAAGAAAGATGATCCTGAAAAGTTGAAATTTTAGTTCAGTTTCACAGTGTTATATTTCACAGCTAATTTCTAGTGATATTGATTGTGGATTTTTTTTGTTTTTTTCCTGTGGTAATAATTTTGAGAGGTGCTAACTGGTGGATTGAACCTCATCTAATAAGATTTAGAGTGTATCATCCAGAATATCTGACCTTGTCTCTGCCTGTCCCACCAGGTGCCCCAGGATGAGTGGGGGGGTTACCCCGGCAGTGGGAAGGATGATGAGATCCCCTGTCGTCGGATGAGGAGCAGCAGCTATGTTAAAGCCATGGGGGATGAGGAGAGTGGAGAGTCGGACTCCAGCCCCAAGACGTCGCCTCAGAAGATGGTGAGGCCAGACGCCCTGGTCAAGGCCATCATCAGGCCAAGGGACCTGCTGGACTCTCAGAGGTATTTATGCTTCTATGTTAGCTGTATTTGGTTTTCCTTCTTATTTTTTATTTTCTATTTTTAATTTTTATCTTCCAGATTACCAAATTGGCATTTGTGTCCTGTATTTGGTGCCCTGTAGAGAATGTCAGTGGCAACAAATCTTAGTCTGAACTCTTGTATTGAGATCTTAGTGTGGTGAGATAATTCCCATTGTTTCCCACAAAATTTCACTTCTATGAGAAAATGTCTACAAATGTCAAATGTTGACATCACTGTCAGCATCTTGAAACTCTTATCAGTGGAATTATCTTACTTCATTGAGAGCTTTTGACTTAAATTGATAAAGGTGTAACACTCAATACTACATTAAATGGTTAAAATGTGATGAAATTATGCTAAAATCAAACATTAACATGCTTCTTTCTGGTTCCTATTTGAGACTGTATCCACCTCTTCTTTGTTATTTGTTTATGCTTTAAGAGTTTATTTTTTTCCTTTATTCACATTTTCGTTCACATATTTGCTCTTTCTGGATTGTCTCTATATTGCCCCACTGCGTCACTGTCAAACCTGTGAGCTGAACTCTCTGCTCATCAGAATCACTTTGTGGTTTTCATATCATTGTGTTCAACGGTCGCAAAGTGCTTCCTGTTTCATTCTGGGATATATTCTATTAAATGGTGATAAAACAGGGGGTTTTGGTAACTAAGTGTCTGAGGAGGACCCTCATAAGAGGATTAAATGACATAACAAGCCGAAGACAATGTGATGGGAAAATAAAATCGGCAATTATGTTATAGAGGGATATAAGAGAATTATAGTATTAACTAATCAATTTGATTAGCATCAAATTAGATAAGAGAGTGGTCAGATCAAAGAAAAGAGTAAATCTAGCGTAGTTTTTGCATTACTTTATAGTATAAACGATACAGTTAAAGTTGTGTTTTCTCCAGGGTCTTTGCTTGGGTTGTTATCACTGACGGAGATATGCATATTAAAATTATCTACCTTGCCTTACATTTATTTGTGCAAGGCCAATTAAAGTAGAGAGGATACAGCAATGATACACTGCAGTAATTACTCTAAAGCAAAGTTTTAGGTCAGAAGTGAATTCCCTCATCGACTGAATTTCTTGTAATAAGTGTCTGTTTTATGTTTCTCAGCTGCCTCTGTTTGCCTCACATCTTCTTCTATTTCTGTGGTGCCTCACAATCTCTAGCTTTATATCATTCATTTCCAGCCTAGTTCACTTGAATGTTAGTATGTACATGAATTTGGATCAACCATCCCTTCAACCACTGTTTCTGCTCTATACCCATTTATCCTGGGATGAAGCTGGGCAGAATCCATTGGGTGGGAGGCAGGGTAAAAAAAATGAACAGCACTAACAATTATGGGAAATTTACGCTGTCCAGTTCACCTAAGTCACATACACGCAATACGACTTTCAAAGTTTTCAGACCACTGCACAATTCGACTTGTACACGGGTATCTTGATCACAGATTACAAGCTCTTTCACCAGGAGGAATCCCCAATGATTTAATCTGATCTCCAAACTGTGTTGAGTCACAAAAATACATGAGAAGTGACACAGGTAATGATGATGAACCATGCGTGAAACGGGAATTGCTTCTTCCCAAAATGAATGTCCATAAGAAGCTAGCAAACCAGAGTGTTTGTCCTGATTTGCAGTGAAGAAAAGAAGAAGAAAAAAAAAAAGAATATGAAGCTATGCTTGCTGATGTTTCCTTNTTGCAGTGAAGAAAAGAAGAAGAAAAAAAAAAAGAATATGAAGCTATGCTTGCTGATGTTTCCTTTTTCCCATTGCTTCCATGTCTTAAGCTCTTATTGGCTCTAGCTTTTTGCTGCTCTCACAACCCATTTTGCATTTCTGGATTTAGACTCCCAACATGCCTACTCAATAACTCTTGGTCGTCTATGATGCATTGAGTCTCTCAAAATCGAGTGTTTGAATAGTTCAAACATAACGATTGTTGCTCATGGGAGTGAGCGCAGATTTGCCTCTATCAGGGGCTTTTGTCAGCTTTAGACTATGAGAGGAAACTGGGGCACTTTCCTCAGAGAAAACTACACAGTCAGTGAATCTTACCCATCTTCTTGCTTAGCATTTTGGTTTAAATTTTATTGTAACTGCACTTCAGAAACAAATTAATTATATCCTGTATGGCATATTCACCTTTTTATAAAGGTGCCATTATTGGAAAGCAAATTCACTTTCATTCTTCCTCAGAGGGATCTGTTCCTCTTTGTTCATGGCAGAATACGAAAACAGTAATTGCAGGAATTCCATTTTAATAATATGGCCATTTTAAATCTTGCAGACCTTCTCTATTAAACTCAGTGTTTGTCTGCCTCTATTCTGCTTTATATAGTGAGTTTCCACAAGGCTTGAGTTCAGTGTGGAGGTCATCTTTAAAGGAATTTGGAACTGGAACTTACACAATAGGACAGCTGTTGTCTCATTTTTTGGGTAGAAAGAGATGAATGACCCCTGGAATAACCCTTAGAAGCTCTATGTTAATCAAAGGTACATGGCAAGAAGGGATACAGCTGATTTCTGGAGATCAGTTTGAAATAAAGTTTGGATTAAGAGGAATCTTAGCAATTGCTGCAGGCTTGGATTCAGTTATGACCAGTTAATTCACCTGTTTTTTTTTTTTTTTTTTTTTCAATCAGCTGAAATCAGTGTGCTTTATCCCGTGTAAACATTATGGTGTTGGTTAAGAGTAGTCTGGTTCTAACACAAAAGCTTCGCTGAAAAGCAAACTGATATGTGTTGAAGGTGACAACTAAGGAAATTCTGACACTACTATAATCAGTTTATCCCTAAAAGAAAATGGACAAAAGAAGAGTACTTCCTGGAAATGCAAAAGTGTGAAAAGGCTAGTAAAAGCATTGCAGTCAACACCAGATACTGAACCTTCCCTCAAATTGAAAATTTCACAGTCTCAGCGAGATCTCGGCATGCTTCGCTGATATCGTACCATAGATGAAAGAACACCATCTTCATCTTAACCTCTCAAAGACTGAGCTCCTTGTCATTCTAGCCAGCCCTTCAATGCAACATCAAATCAGCATTCAGCTCAGGTCCTTGTTGCTTCTTCTAGCAAACTCGTGAGAAACATGGGATTCATGATCAACCAGCTAACCTTTATTGATCACGTTGCATCTGTCTCTCTATCATGTCAGTTTGCTCTCTGTATAACATCAGGAAGGTTAGGCCCTAACTGACTATGCAGCCTAAATCCTCACAAGGGCATGTGTAACCTCATGCCTTGACTGCTGGAATGTTACTGGCAGGTCTGTTGACTTTCACACTCGAACCCCTTCAAATTTCAGAACATGACAAGGCATTTGATCTTTATCAAGCCAAAAAGAGCATGTTACATCACTTCTTATCTTTCACAACTGACTCTCAGTAGCTGCCTGCATCGTGTTTAATTCTTTGATGCTTCCCTACCAAGCGGCAACCAGAACAGCAGCCACCATTCAGGTCTATGCTCTTTCTCTAGCACTACCTCTGCTTCCACTTGCCACCACAAACTTGAGCTAAACACTGTTCCTCATGGTGGAACCAGTTACCCGCCATGCAATCTACAGAATTCCTCTCATTCCTGGGGACCTTTAGAAAAAAAAAAAAAACCTCTGGTATATTATGGAACTGGAATTTTTCATGTGGTGTTTATTCTCTCCTTGATTTGGTCCTTGCTTGAGTTGTACAGTACCTCACATGAACATTACTTTAGATAAAAGTATTTACTAAATGAATGAATGCAATGTAACATAAATGTAAATTGGGCTAGAGAGAGAGAGAGAGAGAGAGAGAGAGAGAGAGAGAGAGAGAGAGAGAATGGGTGGATATACAGTATAGGTCTGTTTGTCCAGAGGGCATCTGGCTGAAAATAATAAATCCATGTGATTGCTTTCATGGATGAGAGGTTCTGTGCAGAAAATGAAAATTGGGTGATATAAGGTGATATTGGATGACCTAAGTAGAAAAATACAATGAACTGTATCACCAAACTTATTTTTATAAAGACAATACTGACCAAGCTGAAGCTTAGGAAGCTGCTGCTTTAGCTGTGAGTACAGCAGTTCAATTGGACATTTCTCCTCCATGTACTGTATTTTTATGGGGTTGCTGACCCAAATAGACATACTCTCACATTTCTGCTTCAACTTCTCCATAAATCCCGCTATGCATCCACTCTTCTTCTGTTCTCCATAAACCGAAAGCTATGTAATTGGACACAAATTTTGGATACAATGCATGAATGGTCTTGTGTCTGACCTCAGTAGGGAGTGTGTCATGTGGCAGACACATATGTCAAACAGTCATAGTAACAGTGATATGCACACACATAATGTTCTGTTTAGTCCTTATGTAACCCGTGTTATTAGGGCTTAACTAAGAAGCCGCAGTAAAGTGAGTTAAATTGCTGTTGTTGACAGATTGATGTTTTCCATGAAGTAAGTGAATTGGGAGATTGCTACGGGCGTGATTGTGCACTGTGGTGTACATGAAATGTGAAGAAGGAATGTAGATCTTTAATATAGAAATATTGCAGTTATTTCATGTGAGGTGATTGTGTTTACTTTTAAATATATGTCTAAGTTTAATGTGACAGTACAAATGAGTAATTCAGAAATTGGTAGTTTTATTTTGATATGCTGGTATACTGGATTTCCCCATCCAATCAGAGCCCTGCTTGCTGCGTGAGCTAGCGCTATCTAGCATTCCC
>VXCM01005534.1:40004-68818 GCA_014773175.1 Lucifuga dentata
CACCGTCAGTGTTGATTTGACAAAAATGGCTTCAACACCCAATTTTGACACCAACTATTTAGTTGACCGGGTGTCAAAAGAGGCAAATTACACCAAATCCATAGTTAGATTAACTCCAGACGTAGTTGGATTGACACTCTTTTCATCAACACCAGAATTTTAACTCTGCTGAATTTGCTGTGCAGCATGAAGTACAGGAAGAGCTGTGCAGTATGAGGATTGTCATTATTATCCAGCAGCCTAATATTGGCCAACAATGGAAGTGCATTAGCAGCAATCAGAGACATTAAAGGAAATTTGCTCTGACAGATTTGATAGAAAGCCAGCACATTCTCAAAACAGACTCTCTTCACTCAATTGATAATAATTGACAGAGATGGGTAAAGGAATATACATTTTTATACCTCAGTCTGTGGACTTTTATCTGATGTTTTCAGCTGAAAGTCAGGATGTTGAGAAGGTTTTTTTCCATTCTCAGTTTGCTGAACTAACCACATCTGATTAGGTAGTGAATACAATAGTTTATGATGAAGTCCAAATGTTTTATGTTCAGCATTTTATCATCTTGTCCCGTGTTGAGGATGTTTGGCTTATTATGCAATATAACTCATAATGCACCTCATCATAATGCTTGCATGTATGTTTCATTTACAAAACATTGCCTTGGTCTGGCAAGTCTGTCTGAAAACCAAATCCAACTGTAACATTCCACCGCTTATATCATCACATAAGGGGCATGCTGGTCATATTGTTTCACCCTAATGTTTGCAGCACTTTGGTGAACAAGCAAATGAGCAAACATTCAGTGCCACACAGAGCCAGATCCATTGGACCGGCATCACATCCATTGAACTCCCACTTGTGGGACCCAGTAACTGTCTTTTCTTCTCTACCCACAGCTCTTACCGCCTGGATAAAATCAACAGTGACATGCGTAACTACATCACCAATTTTGCTGCAGACTTAAGGTGAATACAGGCTCAGTGCCTCCCCTCCTCTTACCTTTCTGTTGCTGCCATATTGCAGTGGTCAGACATCGGAGCCAGCTGGCTCGCTGCCGTGCTGACATAGTCAATATGGTCGCCCCACAGAGCTAACACTCAAAACCAGTCAATGAGAGGTCACCTGGGGCAATCTCCTCATGCTGCCAAAGCACAGTTAAAAATATACATACTATCTCTCTCCTTAACTGCTATACATTACCAACACAGAACCTAATTTTATTTATTAAAGACAAAAGCAGCATAGTTAAATTACATTTTTTTTTTTAGCTATTGACAACATTAAAGGAGGATTCCATTGATTTTGGACATCTAAGTCAATTTATTCATCAGAGGGAGCACTATTCAGCATGTGAAAAAAACAATATAAAGTCTGTTGCGGCTGTAGAGAAAAGTGTGTAAATGACCTCTATGACATCACAAGGGTTATTTCCTGGAGGGGCTGAAGATGGGCTGAAGTTTGAAAACTAAAGCTGCTCCTCTAAGTTTGCATTGAATTAAATAAAAAGGTCTAAGAGAGGCTTTAGTTCAACTTGTAGTGCAGCACCAACACTTGTTGTCTAAGATACCAACAGGAAGTAACCCTTGTGATGTCATTGAGGTCAGTTTTCCTGTCTTTGCACATCTCTCTCTACAGGCTCTTTATCTCGGTAGGTATTGTCATATGTTGAACAGTGCTCCCTATGACCAATAAACTGAATTTGATGTGTAGAATTTTGGTGAATTTGGTCTTTAAAATTGAGGCAGGACTTGTTCACATTTACAATAGAGCATCCTTTTTACTTAGACAGGCTTGTGCCCTTCTATTCAGTCCTGATTCTGAGTATTTGTCTTCTAGGATGTGTAAATGCTTAAAAGGTTGATTCTGCCTTGCAAATATACAAGACCTTGCTTCAGCATGACAAGATGGATTAAAGGGCTTTTAATCACACTGGCATTTTCCACACTGCCAAACACTACCGTTTATCTCAGAGGAAAAAAAAAAACAGAAACTGCTTACTCATCCTTGCCTGATCTTAGAAATAGTTCTGTCAAAGGGGGCCTCACTTTGGTATTCCTAATATGCCTCACCTAGAGTCCTTTAGTTTACTTTAAGTGCCCTTTTTCCTCTATGCCTTTGCATTTGTCTTCTGTCTGGCAGATTTTTAAGCAGCCTTGGTTTTCTGAACATCTTTCCTACCCTGCTGGGGCAGCACGTTTAATTGACCTGCCTGACCCAGGGTGCTCTCTAAAGTGCTTGCTCACTAACTAGCTCCTGATTCGCATTTCCCTCATTTTCTGAGCATTGATTAGCTGTTTCAGCACTATAGAAATCAAAATGTCTTTTTAAGAACACAGTGGACACATCATTGTGTGGTGTGAGAGAGAGAGGGGAGGGGAGCTCCCTTCTTGGCAGAAACTGTGTCATAATCAGTCTCCTTCTGCATTTCTGGTTGTCCAGAGGAAGCCTATGATACTTAATAGCACCTCGTTATTTTTGTCATCATGTTACACCTGTGGCCACTCATCAAATTGCTTGTTTATTAGTGAAATTATATTTAATTGACTTGTTTAAGCAATCATCATCATGGCTGTAGTCTTACTCCCTGCCTGCTTCTCATTCTCTCTTTCTCGTTCAGTCAGAGCTACCACTTGCAAGCCACCAGGGATATGCACCCAAGCATTGCCCTGGATCCCTCTGCCAACTACAACTCTCCCAAGTTTCGGTCCAGGAACCAGAGCTACATGCGGGCTGTCAGCACCCTCAGTCAGGCTAGCTGTGTTAGCCAAGTGAGCCAGGTGAGCTGCACCTTTCCACTTTTTTGACTATCTTGTAAAGGCACAGTAATGGTTCTGCTGCTGGGGAGTTCATATTAGTGCTTTTCCACCAAAAACATTTTGGTTCTTGAACAAGTTCCATTCGGTATCCGTGGAATCAAGGTGCCATCTTGCGAACCATCCTGCATTTCCACCAATTTGTAGTGGAACCATTGTACACCAATCTAAGCAATGGTGTGAGTGTTTTTGGTTTTTCAAACAAGAAGTTGATCAGTCAAACAAGCAAAAAGTTTTCAAGCTTTTATCATCTTATTAAAAATATTTACTTCAGTCCAACGGAGTTACAGTTTATGAGCCAGCTGTACACACACTTAGACTTCTCCATTGTTGGTGGAAAAACCCTTTTTGAGTCCTTAAAGAGATCCCAGGGAGTCTCAAATGAAATTAGAAATAGAAAAATATTTCACCTGAAATCCCAGTTAAGACACAAGACCTACCACTGGACTCTTAACATTAGTCTAACATAATATAAATATGAATCTGCCTTTATGTCTGTTACAAAACTGTTACAAAATATTACCTAATATCATTCAATTTTTAAAAGCATGCTTTTAGATGTATGTGTTGGTTAATGGCAAAAATTATTTAAAAAAAATAGTATTTATCTGTTTTAAGTTAAGTCTATAACAAAATAAATGTGAAAACATGAAGGAGTCTTAAAACTTTACAACATGTCTGCACCAGAATCATCCTATATAATGATTTTTTTTGTTTGGTGGAACATTTGTACTTACATGAGCACGAATGAACGACACGAGTCATCACTAAGAAACTACATAAATACGTCTTCATGGGTAATCTTTCATTTTGAATACATAAACTCAAGTTTAAAATACACTGTATGTTTATATAAGGATAGAGGCAAACAAAAATGGATGCTCAGGAAAGGTTAAGGCCTAATACTGGAGGGCTGATTAACCGTGAAGTGATTTACAGTTCTGTGTGCTGAAAGTGAAAAAAATGCTCCACTGCACATTCTGCTTCTCTGATTGCATTTATTATGTAAATAAATTTCAGGCCAACAACAGAGGTGGCTGAGATTGTGATCTCCCTGTTAAAAGAGTGGCGTATTGATTTGTCCAGAAGCTCAGCTAAACTCCTGCTAACTCCCACTCTCGATCTGTGTATTAATGGCACATTTCTGAGGTCATTATGAGATAACCAAACTACCCCTAGAACAGGATTGTTATCTTTCATTCCCAATATTGCCAAATGGGAGTAAAGTGATGGTAATCAAACAATTTTTTTCCTCATTTTAACAAACATTTATCGTAAATGACAAGATACATGACTTAAAAATCTAGTAACAATCATGAAACAACAACAGTTGATGTCAGAATAAAAGAAAATAATTTCCATGCTCTCCAAGGTCACAGTCTGAGCTTTATATGATGAAAATTCACATCTTCTTGTGAGCAAAAGGAACCAGTTCAAAGGTCATGCAGTACTGGGGAAACATGACAGTTTTGATGCATACATAACTCAAAAAATAATTTCTTCTTGCTTTCTTTTGCCTATTAAAACGTTTTATTCTAAATTAAAAGGACAGAGCCCATAATATCACATTTTACGAATGACCACTATACAGTTCTTTAGTTATACAAAGACTTATCTTACTTCCCTAAAGCTTGGAAAGTAAATTTTGAGGCTTTTCTTTCTTGCAGATGAGTGAGACAGAAATAAATGGGCAGTTTGAATCGGTTTGTGAGTCTGTGTTCAGCGAGGTGGAATCTCAGGCTATGGAAGCTCTGGACCTGCCAGGCTGCTTTCGAACCCGGAGCCACAGCTACCTGCGAGCCATCCAGGCTGGCTACTCCCAGGATGATGACTGCATCCCCCCCATGGCTTCCTCCACTGTTACTTCCACCATCAGGTCCACCACAGGTAAGTGCAATTGGACGAAAATGACTGTTGTATAATATATATATAAAAGGCTGCATATTGTTGTTTTTGTTTGCTATAGTCCTGAAAATCATATACCAAAAGTTTGGCATAGATTTGTGGAAATGGATGAATACAGAACAATTAGAGCAAACTTGTGCTGTCCAACAGCTTCATGTCTTTGCATGAATCATTCTGTATGTTTCCATTATTTTTGGTGGACATATGATTATTGTAGCAACAGCTTGTGAGTTGTGCCACTTCATCCTACTGTATTTTGGATACAGTGCTTCATCTGCTCATCCACTGGATGCATCAGAAAGTAAAGCTATGAACCCTATTGAAAATTATGAACAGAAATTGTCTGGAATAAAAATTTTATCAGAACAAGGAAATGAGTGCTTTTTCCTCTACATTTTGGATATCTGCCTTTCTTTTTGATGCCACATGGTGGCACTTGTGAATGTACTAGCAGCTTGGCTCAGAATGTGGGCAAAGAAATGATGAAATGAACAAGGACACTATGCATTCTTTACTTGTCAACCTGGGTTTCATGGTGCTGCAGACACTTAATACCACAGCAATCACTTTGAAGTTTCTTCTCCCACAGATTGTTCACTTGAAACTAATTATCTTTTCTCATTGCAAAGGTCTTAAGCTCATGTTTACAAATGCTGAGATTGCTTTTTAAAAGGTGCATATTGTAACTTGGATAATGATTCATGTACAGCTGACTTTAAATGCACCTGTGATTCAACAGTCACAGTTGTTAGGCAGATACTCTATATCACATATGCAGACTTCTTCGAAGAAATCCAAACATACCCAGCTGACGTGCATATATTTCTGATAATGAGTCTTATGAATTGTAAGCTGCTGGTGGTTTTAACAATTCCCTAAATGATTGCTGGATTCACAGAGGAAATAATATGTCCACGTACAGATGAAGATTGTGAGAAGAAAAGAAGAGAACATGTCTGGAAAAGAGGTCAGAATGGATTCACCTCTTTCCCCAATAGATTGAGGATCAACACCATCAGTTGGACTGCAATAGGGAGGGTTAGAGGTGTGGCCATCTGGAGAAGTGCTTATGACGGATGCTTCATAACCATAAATGTTACTTTGCTTACACTGCTTTCTCAGAAAATTCAATATAGGTTTGGTATATGATGGATTTATCCACTATTTTGGATATGGGGCAATTTGTACTTGGAACCATTTGGTCAAACTGGACCTCACAGTTTCAATAGGGTTCATACTATACTTCCTGATTGATGGGAGAAGGTTTGGAAGCTTTACTCATCTTTGGCTCTTTTCATTGCACAAAGTACATATCTTTACCTCTGAATAAAAGCAAAAACGCATGCTTACGAGATTGTTCTTACACCTCATTTATTAGAAGTATTGTCCATTCTCTGTGATGTGTTCTGGGAGCTGGGACTTTCAGCTTTGTGCACTGAAAAGATGTTAAGAATGCATGTTACAAATTAAGGTTGAGAAGGCAGTGTAAACCATTAGCAGAAATGAGTCAAAATGGGACTGCTTTTTCAGCGTTATATTGGTTTCCAACAAACACATATTGGAGTTGAAAAGTCTATATTCTTTGCATTTGGAGAAAACACATTTATAAAGGTGAGCACATTGAGGCAATAACCATAACATGAGCACTTACTGGTTGTGGATTTCTGCTATTATCTTATTTTGACTCATGGCATTCAGCGCATGACTTGATGTTACTGCTTTCTAGCAATGAAAAGCACATTCTCTCCAGCTGCTCACACCTGTGGCCATATTACAGACACATATTTACATTTGTCTTCCAGACAGAAATTATGCGCAGGAAGATTCTTGTTTACCCGACCAGGCCACTGTACTCGAGGATTTGGCAGACACGGTCCCTTTGGCTCATGATGACCTAGGCTGCCCCATCAGAAGAGACAGGCTTTACCAACATGATAACATGGGGGCTACAGCCAAGCCGCTGTCTGGACCACCTGTCTCTCCGAGCCTCTTCAGATCCCCCAGATCTAGCATTCATACCCCAGAACGGCCATCACCAAAAACCATCCAGGCCAGTATCAAAGAGTCAGCAACCTTGGCTGCAGCTATCAGCATGCAGTGGAAGGAAGAGGTCTCAGCCATGCGTCGAGAGCTTGCTGAACTTAGAAGGGACCTCTGCAAAGAGCTTCGTGCTTTCAACAGCAATTTCAACACTTTCACACAGCATTACAACACCTGGTCTCCCCAGGGTGGCAGCATGGCAGCTGGAGCTGGGGTGGGTTTGGTGGGAGGGCTTGGGGCAGAGGCAGGGGCAGCGGCAGCAGTGGAGGCAGCTGTAGGGGGAGGGGGACTCAGAGCCTCAGTGACAGATAGAGGTACTGGGGGAGCTAGAGAGAAGAAACCTCAGGTGTCTAAAGTGTCTGTGGGTACCCAGGCCAGGAGCAAGGTCCTGGTTCGGCAAAACACTGCTGATGCTGCTGTCAATTGTCCAGAAGAGAAGGAGGAGAAGAAGAGCAATGCAGGGGCTCGCAGAGGTCTGCCAAAGCAGCTCTCTATGGACCCAAGTATTCTTGCTTGCCCGCAATCAATGTTTGTGGAAAGTGCCATACCACTTTCCTTGGATCCAATTCTTCAAGGCTCTGTTAGACCAATTAAACCTGAATCTTTAGAATTGCCTGCTTTACCTTCACTGGAGGTAACAGATCATGATATAGTGAGTTCATCAGATATGGTCACAAATGAGCCAGTCACCTCTCACAGTGCAGCTCCACTTTCAGCAGAAACAGCCACGGAGGGCCCTGGAGATTCAGTGACAGTAGAACACAACATCCTAATCACTCCACAGCCAATCACTGTAGACCAAGATAATGAGTGCCATTCAAATACTGAGTCATCTCACCCAGATGTTGTGAAATCCCAAGACCAAGAGCCACTTGACAGGGATAAGACACTACTACCATATCCTGTTCCTGTAGTTACTGTGTCTCCACCTGAGGAACATGATATTGACTTTACATCAGATTCAGAGTCTGCAGAGCCTGTCATTCTGGACACGCAAGATCCAGTGTCTCAAGACCCCATTACTATGTATTCAGGAGATCCAGGTCCTCCAAGCCCCATAGAATTAGATCCAAAACCACCAGCCTCATCTGTGGTCTCTTCATCTGAGTCTCTTCATCAAGACCCAAGTGATGCACCCACACTTGATCTTGCCACTGTTATGCCATTGCATTTAGAGACAGATAACAGATGTCCATCTATTGTGGTGTCGGAATACCTTGACCCAGACTCCCCTGTAAATCCACCTGACACCGACACAAATCCAGATCCCATTATTACCATTCCAGATTATCCTGACGACCCTGATCCAGAGCAAATGACATCAGTCATGGTTCATATTCAATCAGACACTGAACCAGAGTCCCAAGACCCAGAGTGGCCACCTCTTCCAGAGCCACTTGATACCACCCCTATATTTCATGCTGATCTGGTCCATTTTGACTTAGTCATGCTGACTTCCCTTGACCAAGATGATCTTGACTCAGTATTCATGGATCCAGAACCAGAACCGTTTGACCTGAGTATTGACTCTCCATCTAATACTATGGATTTAGAGCCACCTTCCTACCAATCAGATTGTCCAGGTTCACCTATAGCTTCTCTGTCACCCTTGGAACCTTCACAATCAACAGAGTCTATCTGTTTGGATCCAGATATGGAGTATTGTTTAGCTCAAACGCCTCAGGATGTAGCTTCAGAACGATATGAAGATCCCCAACCACAGGTCATTGTCACAATATCCCCTCCTAGTTCAGTGTCTCCGGATACTTCATTGGACATAGATTTTGGATGCACAGATCCAGCCCCACTGACCTATTCAGATCCTGATCCATCAGATAAAGATCCATCATCACCTGACCCTGAAGACATACTTCTGGATACTTCACTGGATCTGGCATCAGTGGCACCAGATGACATTGCAGAAGAACCAGTGGGGCATATGGCTGTATCCCAGGAGTTTGGGAGCCTGGTGGAAGAAGAGCCTGCTGGTAGCTCAGAGAAGTCCTTGTGTGAGCAGGGCTTTCTGTGGTGCAGATGGCAGAAGAGGGGCCACAGACCACAATCAGTGCGTAGGAGTGCCAGCGTGGAACTCTGGAGTGGGAGATACGACTACAACACTGCAGAAATCACATACGTGTCTCTCACTCTCTGAACTCAAACCTCATTTTCAGCAGACAAAATGTAGCTGACAGTGTCTTTATAGTTCATGTTTTGTAGCGGTCTTCTCGTCACTGATATTCAAAGCAAGGATGTCCCCAAACACAAACCTGTAGTAATCTCATTTTGAGGGGAAAAAAGACTGCATTGTTAGCAGCAAGCACCATATTTCATTGACTGTACCATACTGCAAGACTGTGTGATAAATCATAAGTGGTGTCAAATTACAGTACAATTATGCTTCAAAAACTTTTACTGTTACCAGAAGCAGTATGGACGACTCTAAATCAGTTGGCAACACTGATGTGAATTATCTTCCAGGATACCACCTATAATACTGTTCATTTCATGTACAGTGTTGCTTTGCAATCACACAAAAAATGAAGGTCCTTTTCAACCAGTGGATTAAATAAAGGCAACACTTAAGAGACTCCTTCGGAGCTCTGCTACAGACTCCTGAAAAGATGGCTTGATATATTTGAGGTCTTGACAGTCCTTGAAGTGATGATGGAAACCTTCCTTTCCTTGACTTATTTTGAGCTCTCTGTTTATTGTCACTCTAGAGTGGAATGAAGTAAATCTTGTCAGTTATCATATAACTATAAATCCCAAGGACACACTGTTTACTGTGTGAGCTGTTGGATGGACTGTGGTTGTAAAGAAAAATAAATGATGCTGTAGAATAATATTTGCACAATCTGAGATGGAACTGCGATACTGTACTGATAAGTCATTAGGAAAATAACTTCTCATGATCAAATGTAATAGCAAATCAATTACATTTGATGTAGCCTACATGTACACAAAATCTACATGCACATTACACACTATTACTGGACAATTATTATTAGGTTAACATTATAAAAGACACAATTCAAGCCTTGTAATAACAGGCCTTGTAGAGAGATGATATTGTATTTTTTACTGTAAGATATAACTTAATGCTCAGGAATCAAAGACTGAGAATGTGACATAACTGTATTGATATGTTGAACTGTGATTTCCTGAAAAGAATCTATACATCATTATGTGGCCATTTAAAAATATGTATGATACAGGACAATGAAAATGATGGTGTAATGGTGCATGAATGATGGTCTCAGTGTTTTGTGCTCATATATACAGTGCCTCTCTGCAGTCATACTGTATTTTGGTTTTGATAGTCAATAAGGAAAAGAGCTTACAGTGCTTACAACTTAAGACAGAACGGCAATTCTGTTACCAGCACTGAACAGCTACAGAGCCAGGAAAATCACAAAAGATATATCTGGGCTATCTGTCCAATTAATGGGCTCTATATGAAATCTCCCATTCAACTCTGTGCTCAAATAAAATACTGGAACAAAAAGACTCTTTCAGTAGAACATCAGTCAGTTGCCAGAAAACGATTTTCCTATGTTGTTCCAAATTGACAATGTGCAGAAAGCTTTATGTGAGTTTGCTAAATTGGATGAATCTAAAGGTTTTTCAAAAGGGGAGGAAATTAATTACAGTAGGATGTATTGTATTCATTTTGTTCAGTTCACCAGCATAAAATAATTTTTCTCCCTGGGTACTTTTCATGTTTAAGTTTTCATTTGAAAAACTGTCATCCAAAAGTAGCACATACAGTAGTTTAACCTTTTTTTTTGTTCTGCAGTCATAAGGAACATCAGGCCTCAGCGTAAGTTATTGCCATAGTAACAGGCCAATTAGTTTTTCATCCGTGAACTTTGAGGTAAAAAGCAGTGATAATCACCCTTCCTGTTGAACATAGATTTTTGCAGGGGATAAAATATTTCCCTTATTCTAATTGAGTTTTTTTTTTTTGTTTTAAAGGGGACATATTACACAGATTTCATGTTATTGTTTTCATTTAGAGGTTTATTTTTATACCTTTAATGCTTTAATATGCAAAAAAAACAAAAAAAACAAAACAAAAAAAAAAAAAAANAAAAAAAAAAAAAACATCGATCTCTGACTTATTGCACACCGTTGTGCACGCTTGAGTGAAAAAAAGGACATTGTAGGTATTATCTCTTTAAGGCCTCCCCTCCCTAAAAGCCAGCTGTATTCTGATTGGCCAGCTGAATCAGGCCTGGGCTGTAAACCATTTGCTAGCCTAACACCTGCACTTGTAGGTGAGTAAATGCAAATATTTTACATGTTGACTTCGTCATGTTATGGAACTAAATCCAAATCCAAAACAAAGCTTTCAGGGAAGTTCAGAACCTATGGTTTTGTTTTACTTTATCAATTTCTGTAGATTGTGAACCTCAATTTTGGCAATGTTAAATACATAGTGCTATAATATATTGTAAAAAAAAAAAAAAAAAAAAAAAAAAAATACAGGAAAATAACAAAAATCAGACTATGTTCCCTTTAAATTTTGAGATTCTCTTCCCCTGCAGTTTAAAACACAGATATCATGAATGGCCCCAAGCAAGATTAGTCATGCCTGTCACTCTTCATTCATTCTTCTCCAACTGGATGTCTTAGCTGACGAAGTACCATGTCATGTTTCTCATTGGCTTCAGTTATCAATTGTTATTGTCGTTCTAAATTACTGTATAAATAAGTCAATACCATCAGCAGTTTATGCTGAATCTACTCTACAGCAGCTTACACGGTCTCTTGAATTGCTTTCTGTGTAGTATGTGCCTCTTTTTCTTTTTCTTCATAATGTTTTATAGGAGTCCATTTGGGTAATAACCTCAGCACAGACATTATCCAACCAATCTAACCAGATGATAATAAAATATCAAGTCTATTTTGCACAGTATATCTCTGTAAACTTTTCCATATCTCACTGGGAAGGAAGACATGTTACAGCAGGTCTTGACATTATCATCTTCACTTCAGGCACTTGTGACATAGATGGGAAAAACATGTCTGGATTGTCATTTCAACCAGCTGGGATCTGCTTTTTCCGAGTTAGCGCTCCTTGAGGAAACCTTTTTCTTGCTTTAAGACAGAAAGTCTGTCAAAGTGAAAAGGTCATAGAAACTCTCTAACTCAAAGGCGAAAAAGATTAGAAATCCAAAAAAATAACACCTCACTGTCCAGAGTGCTGCCTGAGTTAAGAAATGAAATTGTTGAAAGAAGCTCTTTGGATGGTGCACCACATTGACCTTTCATAACAGATTGCTATTAACAGAAGCCCCATTTCTTTAGCTTTAACTTGTTCCCATGCAGTAGTAATTTGTGGCCACACTATACATGTCTCTTGGCCATAATTTCACATATCTTGTTCCTACATATTAATAAGTCGTGGTTGCACGCATTAGTAACTCGTGGCCATGCCCTTTTTTTTTTTTTTTTCCCCCAAAATATATGGAACCTGGGCTCCATATTACCCTGCGTCAGCATCTGTCTGAAAAGGGAATGCTGTAAACAAATAGTGGTAATAAACATTCAAACTTAAGCAAAACAAACAGCATATATATGATTGATTGCTTGTGTGTATGGTTGTGTACTCTGTAAACCAGAATTTCCATTTAATATGTTTCTAAGTTTACCACCATTCAACACAGTTTTTATTTTTTGGTACATCCTGCAATCCCTTCTTAGATCCTCTTGAGATTTATAGAATTTCTATAGATTGTGCTGTATGTTTGGGCAGCTATGCCCACTCTTCTGAATATTCACCCCACTCACTTATTTTCAGGGATCTCGTTCAGCCTCCCCTCCCCCTGCATCATTGATTGGACTCCCCAGCAAACCCCAGGTACACCTCTTACCTGGGACTTTAATGTGCTCTGTATTATGTTCCTGAAAAATTGTTTGACCTTTGGGAAGTTGCTGTGTACATTATGAAGAAAACTGTATTTCTTCAAAAAAGGCTTCTTAATATTGAGTGTCTGCATTTACTCCCACACTTCCAGCCAAGGAAGACTAGTGTGGATTTCATCAGGTCCTCTGTAATAAAAGATCTCCACATGAATAATGAACAAGATACCACGCAGTGAGCAAGTGGTGCTACACAGACTAGCATATAGAGTTTATTGAATTAAAAAAAAAATGCATCCATTCTCAAAGTACAGAGATGAACTCACAGGCAATATTTGTTTTTTTCAAACCACTTGACCAGATGTCAATATTCTCAAGTTCTTTGAGCACCGCACTCCTCAAAAAAGGCCCAGTGTACTTCAAAAGACATAAGATGAAAGAAGAAAAGATCAGGCTGTGAGCCCTTCCCAGAACACTGAGCAGTATAGTCATTAAAGAACCATACTGGTGATTTTGCATGTTTAAGCCCAATAAATACTATCTGCATACACTTTAAGTTACTGCCAACCACTTTGTAAAACATAAACCTGTATTTTGATTTTCATGTTATTTTTCCAAATCCCCTAATCTTTCAAAATCTAATTTTTCAGATGATACACACACACCTTAAATATCAATGTTTCACCTGTTATAAAGTGTGTCCAAATGTAGAAGGGATGGTCATTTTAAATCTTATCCTGGGACTGTATTCCCTGGCAGAGACATACATTGTCTTCCATGTAGCTCCATACTGGACTGATTAAATTAAGTAACTTTTACAGAAAATAAGAATGACGTTTGGCTTACTGTGATGATTACTTATCTCAAGCACGTTTTAAGTCTCCACAAATTGATTCTAGCAGCTAACAGGGATGAACTGAAAACCAATGGCTGCCTGGAAGGTAGAAAAGCAAATCTAAAAATGTAACGCACCAGTAGTATTGCATGAAAAACAGTTGGCAGTCATGTAACATGTATGTGGATTGTATTTGTTGAGCTCAAGCATGCAAATTAACCAGTGTGATCCTGTAAGAAATGCACTTCCATGCCAGTAGGGGGCAGAATTGTCATGAGTAGCCTGTTACCAGAGACAGCAGTGGGCATGGCTTATAATTGACCTGGAAAGGAGTTGGCAGTGGTTGTGATTCTTTAGTGATGAAAAAGAAGGCGAAGAAGATGGAGGAGAATGGTACATTTGTTCTTTAATCAGAGAAGGAAGGAGGACAGAGAATTTTCAGCTTATTTGACAAGTGCAGAGTTTATGTTAAATGTGGCTTGAAAAAGCAGAGGAAGTTGTGAATGAACCAAAGCAAAAGTTTAGCTCTGCCCTCTGGACCGTCAGCAGTGATGCTACAAGCCAGCGAGAGGTATCAGACGTAGAAAACACAAAGGATAAAGTTTGATTTGGGGGCCCTGCATAAAGAACCTGAGTCATGGTGTATTCAGCCTTTTTTACCCTGAAAGTTAAACAATCCTCCTCTCACTGTCGTCATGATGGAGCTGAACGGATTAACGTGCTTTTCCAGATGCAGCCTGGCACGTTTATGATTGCGGCACTTTCTAAAAGCTGCTTCCCAACACCCATCTATGCCAGTGGCTGCGGTATCAGATGAGCACACAAACACCCTCACACACACACGCACATATACATCACCTGCTGAATGACTCTATTGTTAGTTTTCATTGTGTTTTTTGGTGATCCATCGCTTGGACAAGACAGTTTGTCAGGTGGATTGTGGATTTGGTAAGGATAGGGTTAGGACCACCATGTCAACATGCATCTAGGAACAAGCTTGAGACATTGTTTGTCTTCTACCACTGTCTTTTTCTTTCTCATCTCAGTCTGAGTGTCTCCATCATTGACTGTGGCAGCTATTACTTAAGGACACTTGACAGTATGACAGTCCTAAACAGCGAGACAGCATGAAGGAGAGTATGGCACCTTACTCATAGGCTAGCAAATGAATACCCTTGATAAGAGAGAAAAAAGAGGAATTGCCTCGTTATATTTGCTGCCACTAGAGTGTTTTATTTGTTGGAGGCTACATTGTGTTATCAGTGATCCATCACAAGCTCAGGACACCTTTAAACTTTTGCAAAGCATCCAGGATCATTAAGTAACAGTGGGAGTGTGCCACAAGAATGGAAGCTGTTGAGCAATGATTCACTCACTCACTCAGTTTTTGTTTTTTTTGTGTGTGTGTGTGTGTTATCTATTATTGGCTGTTTTTACATTAATTTATTTATTGCTTTTGTTGGCAGCATTTGTGACAGTGCCAGTAATTGAGTTCACTATCCGTCTTCCCCTCCCTCCCGCTCTCCAGATCATTTACATATCCTTAAAAGCCTGCTGCAAAACAAACTGCCGCATTTCAACGGTGATAAATCCAATGAGGAAGAAAGACTCTTAACGACGTGTCACTCAGCTCCCCACCCACGGCACGCCCCCCACTCCCATGTTAGCATACAAGGCAGTCCTGATAGAGAGGAAGAGCCTAACAGAGATGGAGTGGTTGAATCACCAGCTTTGTGTCTCATGTTAATCAGTCTCTTTGGCACAATGGTAGATGTTTGTGTATACAGTATCTGTGTGTGTGTGCGTGTGTGTGAGAGACAGAGAGAAAGAGAGAGAGAGAGGGAGAAAGGGAGAGATTAAATGGAATATTCAAGCTGAATAAATTTGGTACATCCTCTGTCACTGAACTGCACTCCTGCATTGTATTTAAAGGAGCATACTGGTGATTTTGCATGTTTGAACCCAATAAACACAACCCATACACACGTTACATTACTGGCAGCCTTTTTCAAAACATAGCATACTACTTGGTTTCAGTTCATATGCTATAAAAATCAACTTGTAGAGACTTGAAACATGCTTGAGATCCATCACAGCAAACTACACACTATTATTATTGTTGTTTTATTTTATTTATTTATTTGTCAAAGTTACTTAATATAACTGGTCCAACACAGAACTACCTGGAAGAAAATGTATGTCTCTGCCAGGGAATATAGACCCAGGAGAAGATTGCTTTTACCGATCAATCATGCCCTCTACAATTGTGCAATGATGTTAGAACACAAAACATTGAATATTTTCAAAATAACACGAAACCTAAAATACGGTTTTATGTTTTGGCAAATGTTTGGCACTAACATAACATGTTAGTGACATGCTTCACTAACAAATGTTGCTCTTCATTAGCAATTTGTGGCCCACTTACCTCTCGTGGTTATGCTTCGAGTCAAAGGCTATCACTCTCTCAGTTATGTTTTCATAATTCAATACAACTACAGTGCATCGTGATGTTGAACACATGGTGGCATACATGGCACACACATTGCTGAGGGCTTGTTTGGTGTTCCTCTGCAGGCAGGGTGGTGAGCGAGTGAATGTACTGACTGTTTGCATCAGATGAAATCTAAATGCTGAGTAATACTGCCACTGCCAAAATGGGAGCAAAAATTATGACTCCCCTTTACATGATAGGCTCCCTAATAATGCCTCTATTTTAGTCCTCCTGCTGAATCATGTCCCCTGAATGTGCCATCCCTTTGCTCCGTTGATGTCTCCTAGCTCCTTGATTTATCCTTGCTCTCTTTTTTCATTCGCACTTAGTCCTCTCTTTGTCTGTCATCCCCATTCTTTCTTCCTACATTTCCCCCTTCCTTCTTGTCTTTCTGCTGTAACTTTGTGTATCTATCTCTCCTTTTGTATCTGTCTTCACTAATGCATCTCTTATCCAAGAGGACTTAATTTTGCAAATGGACATGGCATGATTCATGAAAACCCCAGAGCAAAAAAAGCTCTGTGGGCCTGACATCTCTAGTTATTAATAAACACAACCACAATATTGGTAAGACAGAGATCAAAATGCATTGCTGGTCTGGGGTGAAGCCATGAATTTACACTCATCATGAATTTTTTAATGATGCTCTTTCCAAAGGTAGTTGGAAACAATGGTGTTTTTGTGCTGTTATTGTGTTCTACAGGCCATAGCATAATTAGGGAGGATGCTAATATTTCTGTGTCTGAAGTTTTGGGGGCCTGGATGGAGGGGCCAGCTCATTATAAGTCTAAATAGATCAGATTTTGGTCTCTTAAGGACTTCCTTAATTGCCTGTGTGATTTAAGCATTTGTAAGACACAGTTGCCTCCTTGTCAAGGAAATCAATAACCCATAACTTAACCTGCAGTGTGACTTATTGTTCTTCCTCTTTCTCTTTTTTCTATGTTCTCTCTGCTCCGAGGCACCTGACGCTCTTTCAGCTTTGATCAGCACAAACTAAACACTGTTTTGTGCCTGTAACTATGTTGAGCTTTTCTGTCAAAGCCTTGCTTGAAAATACAGTCACGTCAAAGCTTAGGAGCTATTCTTGACCCATCCCTCAGTCCCTATTCCTGAAGATTGAATCCACATTCTCATTTGCGCTTGAAATAAGGTAATCCCCCTCTGCCTGTCATGAAATGGACAGAATAAGAAGTAGGGAGTTGTCAGCCTTCCTTGAACAATATCTCACCAGGATCCTCCACTTACAAGTACCATTGATTACTTTTCTGGTTTTTCACCATCCACGTCTGATAAATGTTTCAGAGACTTTGACTTTCTCTGTTATTCTATATATTCCTAATCTTTAAAAAGATTCCCTCATTTCTAACTACTCTCTCCGTTATCTCAGTAATGACTGTGAACAAAAGATAGCAATTGTTTTAACACTTAACCACCCGCTTAGTTTGATCAAATAATCAGCAACCACACTTCAGTACAAAAACTAAAACCCGTTATACAAAGACTCAAAGATGAACCAATTAAGCTTATGTCACAACTCTGACAAAATATATATATACATTCATCAGCTACACACATTCTATCAGATTATACAACAGGAAGCTGCCTAATGTCCCTCCATAATCACCATAATTTATTAAATGGAATATCCATCACATTCTAATGAGTTCATTATGTAAGATAAATAATGCATTTATGTCAAACCACGTTTTGTCATATAACAGATGGGACATCTGCATGTGTGTATGCATCTATTGATCGTCAGATATTTTGATTTGGATGATATTTAACCCATTGGTGGTGCTACAGCAACATGATGAGCTTAGATGGCTATTACTCAACAGTCACAGCATTGACTGTAAATTTTGTACAATTTTATCTTCTTTTTTTTTGTGCAGATTTAGAGGATTGTGCAGCCATATGGAGCTGTGTGTTTGTGCTTGTGTGTGTGTGTGTGTGTGTGTGTGTGTGTGTGTGCCTTTCTTTTTGCTAATTATTATTTTTTCACCTTTTAACCAGCCATCACCTACACACCCAGCTACAAGAAGGCCCCTCCTCCAGTTCCGCCCCGCAGTGCCTCCAAACCTCTCATCTCCATCACCGCCCAGAGCAGCACCGAGTCCACACAGGACGCCTACCACGAGGCGAGGCATCCTCGTGGTGGTATGTGGGCCCCTGACGGTCTCAGTCTGGGCATGAGTCCAGGCAGGGCCCTCTATAACTCCACCGACAGCCTGGACAGTGCCAAGGCCGTGACTATAGCCATGGAGGCAGCTGGAGCGATGGCTGGAAAACGACACCCTTCCACAGACAGCCACAGCTCTGTCCTCACCTGTGACAAGGCCGTCCTGGTGTCCAAAGCTGAAGAATACTTGAAGACGCCTCGATCCTCTATAGGGATACAGGTAAGTTCTCATTCTGGTTTTACATGACAAGCTACCCACTCCAGCTTGTTAAATGATGAATTCTAATTGCCAGTGATGGGGAATGAGGGTATAACATAGTGTAAGTATTGAATGTAAAAAAAAATAATAATAATTTAAAATAAAAAGCAAAAACAAAAGTGGTCTGGAACCTAACGGACCCCCAGAGAGATGAAGTTTAGTTTCCTGGACTTCTCAAATCCTGCCCTTGTTCCTGGATTGGGTGGATGGTTCCCCCTTCCAGTCCATTGTGCCCTCATTGCGCCAAGCCCAAGCAAGTTTTTACTGTTTAGTCTTGTTTGTATTTTTGTCTTTTTCTAAAAACAATGGGAGTAAAATCCTGTGCTCAATCCCTGTGTTTCTTGTGATGTGACAGCATGTGATTCTCAGGTAGAGTTGTCAGTTCAACATATCAAGCTCCATACGAAGACGACTTAAACACCCCTCTAGACCAGTGGTTCCCAATCCTGGTCCTCGTCTACCCCAGCACTGCATATTTTCCACTTCTCTTTGATCTACACACAGCTGATTAGCTAAATCAGGTGTGTTCACTTGAACCAGATTGGTGCCTCATTGATCTTTAATGGCTAAACATGTCTGATTTCGCTCCCTGCTTTACCTGGGTTTGGGTAAAGCCTGGAGAGGTGGAAAATATACAGTGCTGGGGTACAGGAGGACCATGATTGAGATCCATGGTCTAGAGGGGTGTTTAAGTCATCTTTGTATGTTAAGGGGCTTGAACTGCTCCAGACTGATCAGGCCATGGAAAATAATTCTTACTGAGGCAACTGAAAACTGCTGACTTCCTGAACTAGTCAAATATACAGTACAATACTTCGCTTTTACTTGATCACAATCTTTTATGTTTCGACCATCAGCAGAGATTAAGCCCCACACCAATGAGGGATCATCAGCAAATATGAAAAAGAAAATGTCTATTTGTAAATTAGGTCACGGACGTAAGTTAGAGGTGATGCTACATTATATCTATCTGTGTACTTCAGTATGTACTGTAATGGTGTGTGTATGGTGACAAGATCTCACACAGAATTAAACAAATACTAAAATACTCCCTCAGCATGCACAGTCTTGTAATGACAAAAATATACACGTGCACACATTTAACTCAGAACCTGCGTTCTCCTTTCAGTGGCTAAAAATAACAGCAGGGAGTGAGTCATCTTACCGCAATCCATCAATTAAGATTCAACTCATGCTACAGCAGATTTTAGTGAATGCTAGTTCACTCCAGGGTTCGGTCACTCCCCTCAACTGTACTGTACCTTTCTCTCCCTATCAATCTCATTCACATTCCACTGATCTCATCCTCTCTCTCTCTCTCTCTCTCTCTCTCTCTCNTCTCTCTTCCCCTCTCCCCCACTTCCCACTCTCCACAATCTTACCTATGATTCCTCTTCACATTCACTGATTGGATGCCAGCAGAGGTTCTGGCATTGTTTTCTAAAAATCGCAGATCTGCCACAGAATAAAGAATGAGGAATCTGTGGCAGGTCATAACGCCGCCCCCAGAGTCATTCATAATATTTTATCAAGCTGAATATCAAAGTTTCCTTCCTACCTCTGTAGGGTTATTATGCTTTTCTGTTGCCCATTTTTATTCACTGTGTTCCTCCCGGTTCCCCTTTTTATCATCAACCCTCCCCATCCATGTTTACTTTCTCTTAATATTTCCCATGGTTACTTATTATTTTACTCTAATTTTTGATATATTCTTTTTCCAACATATAAATCAGTTACATTGACACACTCCCTCCCTTTTCTCTCAACTGACTAATTTGCTTAGACCTTGTAAAAAACAGAGCACTTAATTAATCTCGTTTTATAAGCTTTTGAATATCGCTGTTCAAGTGTCATGCAAAATAAATCAAATGCCCCTTAAAGGGTTATTGCTCTATTTTTTCAGATTATATTAAGAAAGCCCGTTGGCTGGAGATTAGTCTAATGCCCAAATTACACTGAAGGCACTCAGTATCAGACGTTGCCATTGGGAAGTCAGCCAAGGAATAAATGATCCCTTCAAAGTCAATTAATGTTGATAACTGACTGCATTGCATCACACATAAACTTCAACGTATTCAACATCACGTTTTTTCTAAATGTTATTATTCACTGGATTTTGTCAATGGAGAGAGTTAAAAATAATCTCCAACATATTGGTTCTACTAGCCTATTAAGATTACAAGATATTAAGATTACAAGATTTTATGAAGATTACTGTCATACATTATTGTCTGTATTCACTCATTCACGTTCTACACAGTCATTTATTGGATTACTCTCCCATGTATTCACTCATTCACTCACTCATTCATTCATACAGTACTTGACTCATTCACAAACTTCCTGATTAAGTCAGGAGGGAGTAAGTCAGGTTCACTCCCTGTCATAGATGTGTGCTCAAATGGCATATGTTTCTCCTAATATCACTTAAAGGACCATATCGGTGATTTGTATGTCTTCTCCTGGGACTATATTCCCTGGTGGAGACACACATTTTCTTCCATGCAGTTTCATGCTGGACTGATTAAATAAAATTACTTCAACAAAAACTTTGCTGTGATGGAGTACATATCTTGATTACATAAGGCTTTTAACTGCCACAGGAACTCCCTGAGATACAACTCCCACAGTCACTTTAGATGTTTCTTAACACAGCAGATCATTACAGACATAAAGAAGAATTGAAGAGTTGGTCCTCCACGCAACACATTTAAATGTGTCACCTGGTAGCAAAGATTAGAGGTGTGGCTCAAATCTGGTCTTAAGACAAATAATAATTTGATGGCATGCTCAAAAAATACCTTTACATTTCCATATCTAAAGCCTTATTATTTTGCTGCTCATAATTAATAACATTTCTGTAGCTGGATCAGATTACAATGAGGTTTTGCAGCATGCACCTTGGGACTGTAAATATTGATTTATCTATATCACAGGCTGCTTCAACAACTTCATATCATCTGTTGAGTCTGTCTGACTCCTAAAAATGTAATTAACCTGCATTAGCCTGCTGCTGTATGGATTAACTATTTGATTGTTTTTTTGACACTCATCTCAGAATAGGTCAATATACAGTAGTTTAATCTTTGATTTTTGACCTGGTGGACATGGTTTTATGTTGACTTCCTGTGGTCCTTAGGGACCATTTCAGAGCCACCTTAGCAGCACTTTTGCTATCTGAAACCTGAGATATGATCGTCTTTCAAAGGGCTGATTGATTTATTTACGAAAATAATTTTAATTGGACCCCATAATGAGGTTTTATAAGAGGAAGTCAAAGCATTTAACCTTAAGCACAGCCATTGGCTGACAAAGTCACCAGGTGGTGTTTGTGTGTTTTGGATGAAAGGAACAGCAGCTCTGTTTAACAGTTTGCTGATGCTCATAGTTTCCACACCTGTGCTGACGCTGTGACAGTGTTACTGATATGTGTGTGTGCATGTGTGTGTGTCTGCATATGCCTGTGTATCTCCATGAACACAAACACCATCAGGGTAGCTCTCCTAAAAGACATAAATTTCACATCCTTCTGGAATATTTTGTCTTGCTTCAGTCCTCATCCATCACAGACATGAAGCTCATTCTTGTTTCATGAGGTTGACTTTGCTCTTCTTCTAACACAAAGTAATGGAGGTCACCTCAGCAAGCTGCTCCACACTCATTTCCTCCCCACTAACAGCTTCTCCCAAACAGCCTGACAGAATATAAAGTGGCTCTCCAAACATGCCACTCCCCGAGCGCTAATACTGACCACGCCACTCCAAAGGTTTCACTGACATTTCCCCATAACAGAAGCACACACTATTTTGAGCCGATGCCATTAACTCACTCTCACAGTCATGATGCTACTGAATGAAGACTTGTGAGAGGCTCTAAATACACATTTCTAGATGACTCTGGCTATCATTCCACTGACACAGGCAGGATTGATATTCCTGGGATCAGGGAAGTGTGGCTTCTCTCAGCCAAGCAAGATTTTATGCCGGTGTATTGATTTTTAAATGACCCAACCAATCATGAAATAAAGAGTGAATTAGAGTGCCGGTGTTCTATACTCCATGCTGTAGAAAAACAAAGAGATGTGTCTGGAAAGATGTGGATAAAGCAAATTTAGGGGAGCTAAATTTCAAAGGAAACAAAAGTGCCTCCTTGCTGTCCTAGCTGCCATCATATGGCCATTGTCTACACTATCACAGTTTTACTTAAAGGACCATACCAACAATTTTGTGTCGCATACAGGTTATGTTGCTGACAACCAATTTCCTAAATGTAAAACCGTATTTTAATTTTCCTGTTATTTTGCCAAATCCCCTAATCTTTCAAAATCAAATGTTGAAGTGATACACCCATCTTAAAATTGAATGTGTTGCCTGCTAACTTGGATGTATATTGAGCTCAGACACTCAAAATAGCTGGTATTGTCCTTTAACAGCCCATTTCTGGTACAGTTACAATAGAAAAGGTTGGGTAGGCACTAAGACAGAGAGGCTGAAATGACAAAAACAGGCTTAGGACAGCAAAGAAAGAGGATAAGTGTGATTGAAAGCCAACAGGAAATGTGATAGACAAAGAAAATGGAAGAAAAGAAATTAAAGAAAACAGGGATGAGCAAATGGAGAAAGTGGAAAAAGAAAAAGCGGCAGACACAAAATCATTTCAAAAGAGGTGAGCCCTGACACGGTTTCCATAAAGCCAGTAAAACACTCCGGGGAGACTCCAAGGAGAGGTGTAGACACCGATAAAGAGTTTCTGAGCCCTGGGCCCCTGGATCAGGATCATAGCCTTGCAGGAATGAGCCAGGATCAGCATCAATCATTTCCGTTCCATCCCATAATGTCCACTAATGTCACCTATCTGTCAGTTTGTGTAACCGTGGCCACACAGCTGTAAATACTCTACAAAGATCAATCTGCTTCCTCACTGTGTGGAGAAGAGGTGTTCTGAAATAGCTGAAAATATTTTTAGTTTATTTGACCACATATATGTAGTTATGTGTGATTTAGTACATGAATGCACAAAAGAACTTTTACCCAGCAAGGTGATGACTACTGGGAAAACAGTTTCAAAAAGGAAAATGGGTGAAAAATGAATATTGATTAAACTCTCTAATTTTTTTTGACACCTTATACATTACATCCACATGAGCATCATATCATGACAAATGTACAGTACGACCTCTTTTACACACAGCATTAAAACGCGATCTCTGTATCCAGACACATTACCTGGATAATGGCATCTGTTGTTGGGACTTACATTCTTCCTCCTTAATCCATGGATGAACTTCTCCCATTTTTAAAAAATAACAAACAACTTTTTTGTGGGGGCTGTTGCAAAGAAACAACTTGGGCTCCTGATTCAAAATAACTTTATTAACAAGAGCAGAGCAAGGAAGACGAGGCAGGGTGACACTTTCAGTTGTGGGTGGGTTGTAGCTCACAAGTGTGTCCCAGCTGTACAAGCTGCATTTACCTTTGGCTAGTTGTGACTGAGACAGATCACAATATGAACCAGACTACTGGCAGGTCTGATTGCATTCCAATCTCTGTGCATTCTCTGTATTTACACCTTGCCTTAATTTACATTTTTCCTTGGATAACAATCTACATACAGATTGAGTTTTAATGCAAAGTGTAAATGTCATATTTCATTTGGTCATTTTGTTGCAAGACAGCAATGTAGCACTGGAACAGTTTGTTGAAGCTCCTGGAAGCTTTTTGCCTTTATATATAAATTTTTAACTGAAAATAAGTGTTTATATGCATGGAGTGTATGAACAGAATATAACGTACAGTACATCCTCCATTTTTTATATTAATTTCTATAGAATCTCAAAAACCTTTCCAAGAAACATCCTCAGTCTTGCTGCTCTTATAGCCTCCATTAATCATAGAGTGTTTACTTTCTGACAGGTCATGCACAGTTAAGGCGCTTTGTCCACTCCCATACCAATAAACCAGGAAACACTGGGGAATGGTAACACACATAATGAAAGCCTCTGTTGGTTTGTGTCATTTCCTTGCATTAGGTGGAAGCAGCCACGGACTCTGAATCTGAAAGCAAAGGGTTGCGGGAGTACCATTCTGTTGGGATCCAGGTGGAGGATGAGAAGAAAGGGTGAGATAATGGCTTTTGGATGTTACCCCCATGAGAATAAACTCAATTTTTCAGTTTCTCTCACTATTATGATCAATATCAACATTGCCTTTGTCCTTATTTATCAGTTCGGCCCTGTGTGAATGAATGTGTGTGTTTGTTGACCTATGCTGTTCTGCCTCTTTGGTCCTCAGGCAGGGCAGGTTCAAACGCTCCAACAGTGTGACAGCAGCTGTGCAGGCCGACTTGGAGTTAGAAGGCTTCCCTACCATGGAGGACAAGGGCCTGCAGTTTGGTGGGGGCTTCCAGCGTCACTCAGAGCCCAGCACACCCACCCAGTATGGTGCAGTGCGAACTGTACGCACCCAGGGTCTCTTTAGCTACCGTGATGACTACCGTACCCCTGCAGAGCCCCCGAGTCCCAGGGAGACCACCAGTGAGACCACCTGGCAGCTGGAACCTCCCTCCCCACGGGAGAGTGTGGCCCCCTCAAGCGAGTCAGGCAGGGCATCCCCCTCTCTGCGGAGGGACGGGAGCTGGTTCATGCAACTGCTCCATACCGAGACCAAGAGGATGGAGGGCTGGTGTAAAGAGATGGAGGCAGAAGCTGAAGAGAACGACCTGTCTGAGGAGAGTGAGTGACCTGTTCATAGATACACATGTGGGATGTAATGACATGTTGAATCAAGCCAACTACTACAGATGTATCTGTCTTTGCTTATTTTCCCTTCAAACTGGAAGACTAATCCACATATTTTGAGTTTTCCAAACAATAAGTTTTGATATCAAATACATAATTAAATCACTGGTTGAGATCTTTGATCTGAAACAAAGTTGTGGTTGCAGAAGTGAGGCAGCTTTAAAAAGACGGCTTTTTAGTGTTTTGTTCTGAATACGCATTCTGTAGTCGTACGTTAATAAGGTTTTGGTTTGCTGTGTGTGTCTGTTTCAGTCCTGGGTAAAATCCGAAGTGCAGTGGGCAGTGCTCAACTGCTCATGTCTCAGAAATTCCAGCAATTCTACTGGCTGTGTCAGCAAAACCTGGTAAGAAACCTATTAAAGTGTGTGTGTGTGTGTGTGTGTGTGTGTGTGTGTGTTGNAGCAAAACCTGGTAAGAAACCTATTAAAGTGTGTGTGTGTGTGTGTGTGTGTGTGTGTGTGTGTTGCTCTGAGTTTGTCTAAAATGAGTCTCCCTAAGTATCATTCAAGTTGGCTGTTCTTCATGCTTTCTTGCTGTTAACACTGATTCAGCCGAGCTGCTGTGGGGTTAAAATGACTTTATGTCAAGTGACCTAAGATTTATTTGCTTTCATGACAACAGAGACAAATTCCAGTGTTAGCATGAAAGTGGAGCCATTTTATTAAATGAATGTGAAAGTGAGGAAAAAAAATTAACACATAGAGCATAAAAGACAAAAGATTGCATGATAAATGTTTTTTTTTTTCAGTAAAGCTCCACAGTCCTTTAATATCCTCATATCCTTTGTTCTCCAAATTTCAACAGACTTTTAATGCCAGAATATATAAATATGTCATAAATCGATAACAATCTGACACCTTTATATATGACCTGAATACTATGAAATAGAATAAACAAGCATGAATGGACATATTTTTTGTGATCTCAGTCTGGTTCTGCGAGGAGAAGAACTGTCTGCTCAAACTGAGATTAAATAGATCTAAATATCCAGACAGCAGCCAGTCTATTGCTCATCCAGTGCAGGAACACACACAGGGTCAGGGATTTCTGCCTCATATTTTCTTGTACTGTTCTCAACCGGTTTTATTGATCGTAGCCAAGTACCCAATATTTCAAATGAAGTTGGTGCAGAGTTATGAAAGATAGCGTTGCTGTTTTTGCAGCATACAGCAGAAAGTGCTCATTCAGAAGGAATGAGAATCGCACAGGGATTAGATACAGTGAAGCAGCCTTTAGACCTCCAGAGCCTTTTCCCGCTGAAGGAGACACTATTATGTAAGTTTACTTTCTTCTTGACAGGCATATGAAAATATTTGCTTTACTTTAAGTCTGGCTTCATTTGAGAAATAATTGCCCACTGAATTATAGGCTTAAAGAAATAATTGTTTGTATTAGATTGCTTCTCTCCACCTCCAGGGTCAGTTTTCTTAAGAATTCGCTTAAATATGCCCTAAGAGAGACAGAGTGTGTGTTATTTATTTATTTTTATGAACACGGTTAATCAAGATACTGGGTTTTCCAATAAGTGGAAGTAGTTTGATTTTCATTTAAATTTACAAGGAAATTTGAATTATTAAAAAAAAATTTACATGGTTAAAAAAACTGTTTTGTTCATGTTGGGACTTCACTGAAAACAAAACAACACAGGAAACCTGAGCACTTTAATGAAATTTAATGTCCAATATGGGATTTGAACCCACAGACTTGCTACCATTGCACCAAGCTAAGCAGAAGTATTTACCACGGTTTCAGTGTTGCAATGCTTTGGGCCATAAAGCAAGACCACAAATGATGTACTGACCACCAAAGATGACTTTTGAGGACATATCACAAACTGTCATCATAAATCCTTTGGACCATCAGACAGCAGCACCGCTCACCAGCTATCTAATCTCAAATGTCACAGGGTTGAGTGTGTCGCTGTGAGTACCTCTGAGGTTAGTGAACCAGAATCTCCCATCTCAGATGTTTCAGTAAACACGGATCTGCCAAGGCTAAAGTTGCCTCTGCTACTGTACCTGTATTTTGGCTCATACTGTACATATTTTCCTGCATTATTTAAACAACATAAATGCTGGTTTTGGTAATAAACATCAGTTTATCATGAGAGAGACACTGCTGTCTTGTATATTAGATTATTGAATCCTTATATAATTCAAAAAGAAATTAAGTAAGAGCATTTTGATACTTTTCAGCCAGTAGTCTTTGCTTCAAGAAGATTGTGAAAATATGTTTGAATTTGCAGTGAATACCCCAAGTATAATCTCTGCTTGGTCTTCATCATTGCAAACTCTCTTGTGTCTGTGTTTTTCTCATTAATAAGTCATTTGTAATCTTGAAATATGATTTGCAGCAGGCTGACAGATCAGTTGCTTTTACAATTAAAGCATTGTTTGGACTGTGAACAGAATGGCATACAGTACTTTGCATTGAAAGCAGTCAAAGTAAACTTTAATTAAATAGATATTCAGCCAAGTAAAACTCAGCAATCTTGCAAGTTTTAATAACACACTTGTGGAACACATGAGTGGCATTATAACTCACAGTATGATCAGGACTATATCTGTCTGATGACACCCCTTGAGTATCCACAGTCTGTGTGCAGAGGAAAGCCATTATTAACATATTATGCTATCTTAAATGTCTTGAATCATGTGAACTGGGTCTGTAATTACTGAATTACTGAGATACACATCTAGTGTAGATTATTTTTAAGGGTAATTACTATATCCTTGTAGTAATTCATATTATTGGCCAAATTGGTTTGTGATTGTTGGTGGATGTGACCAAATGAGACCATTATAAAAGGATCATACTACCCATTTTGCATGTTTGAGCCCAGTTTATTCAATTTTCATACATGTAACGTTACTGACAATCATTTCCCAAAGGATAAAACCGTATTTCAGCTTTCCTGATATTTTGCAAAATCTCTTAATCTTTCAAAATTAAATATTCAAACGATACACCCACCTTAAAAATCAATGTTTCTCCTGCTAATAATTATGCAGCCTTATGAAGTCATGGTCGTTAAAATTTTTCGATAAACACAGGTCTTCTTTTGGGACTATATTCNCAGCCTTATGAAGTCATGGTCGTTAAAATTTTTCGATAAACACAGGTCTTCTTTTGGGACTATATTCCCCAGTGGAGACATGCATTCACCCCACGCTTTTTAGTGCACTTAAACACTAAAATTATGTAAGTTCTAAAAAAACCTGAATACACATGTTGTTCATGATGATGGATTACCTATCCCAAGAACATTTCAAGTATCAACAAGTTGATTTTAATAGCGTACCAGAATGAACTGAAATCATGGCAGTGTGGAAGGTAGGAAAAAAATTTTTAACTCACCATTCCAGTAGTATGCTTTGGGAAATGATTGTTAGTAATGTTACATGTATGAAAATTGAATATATTAGTNTTCCAGTAGTATGCTTTGGGAAATGATTGTTAGTAATGTTACATGTATGAAAATTGAATATATTAGTCTCAAACATGCAAAATGGATGGTATGGTCCTTTACGATATCTTTCTTACTTACAGTAGTCTACACAGCAAATTCAGCAGAGTCAAAATAACTCTGTAAGAGTTCATCTCAACACTTTCAAAGTGT
>VXCM01005535.1:0-40677 GCA_014773175.1 Lucifuga dentata
TGATTGTCAGTAACGTTACATGTATGAAAATTGAATATATTAGGCTCAAATATGCAAAATGGGTGGCATGGTCCTTTAACTGACTGTACTCTTTTCGCATCTCTGGATTTGTTTCTTGCAAAAGAAACCTCCAAAAATGTCGGCTGAACATGGATTCAACTCATTGACTTTTTTTTTTTGTTTTTGTTTTGTTTACCCCCAGGTGTGTTTTCTTACTTTTACAAGGTACACAATATTCATAAAAGTTGAATGTGTTCTGCTGATGTGATAATATTTTTAGTCTTTTCTCAGCGCCGCTTTCAGGGTTTCTCCATCACCACCCTGCTGAGTTCTTAACACTTTCTTGTTACACACAAGCCGAAAATGCAACAAGCACCTGAATCTTATCCGCCATCCAAGTTATGGATTCCATCATCAGTTAGAGAATTACCAAATATCCAAATGCTATTCAGTTCAATCGTGTGTTCACACTCCTAGTTCCTACTAAGCAACTGAAAACAGGTGTCTAGAGAGTTAGAAATAGATTATTTGCCTCAGTTTTTGCCTCCATCTTCAATCCCCGTTGTTTTTTTTTTTGTTTTTTTTTTTGATGACAGCCAAGCAGTTGACACAGCCAGGCTGAGATCAGGCATACATTGGCCCTAATTAAAAAGCCGGGCCACAAATCTGACAGCTTGGCTCAGTTTAGCTCAGCTTGTTTGTCCCGTGTTCTGTGGCATCAGAATAAAGGCCATGAATGTTAACGTAATTGTTATCTTGTCAACGTGCATATAGTTAGCACATAATATCTTAATTGTTTGGTGGTCTAAAATGCGACAAATTATGTTATTGTTCTATGATTATGGTTGTGTTATCATGTTGGCATTTAACTGAAATGCAGCTGAGGTTGATAAGAATTCTGTCATTATTTCTTGAATTATCTTGTCTTGCGTTGTAGACTTGGTCTTCCCAATGAATCGGGTGATCTGGTTCGACCCGGAAATGAATGATATACTTCTCGTTGTTTCCAATTTGTGGTATAAATGAAAGAGATTCAATATATTTACCTTGTTTTTCTTTCACAGCGAACCTCAGACTGAGCTAAATCAGCACAATCTAACATCAGCTATGAAAATAACATCTTTTTGTTTGGCTCAGGCAATCCAGTTTGTGTGGTCGCTGTCACCCTGCATAAGGAGGCATTTGATGTAGTGTGCATGAGCATCCTTACCAAAGAACGAACAGGCTAATAGAATGTGTGCTGCTGATTCATTAACTAAACGAGTGACCCAGAGATGCAGATAGGCAGTGCGGTTCGGCTAGTTGGTGAGAGAGTGAATCCGTGGAACTTACCGGAAGCAAAAGACTTTTATTCCCTTATCCAGGTGGTGCAATTTGTCTCGCGGCATGTTTGAAAATGAAAGAAAGCAACTCACTGCAATGTTTTACAGCAGAATTGTTACCGGCATATTAGAGCATCAGGGCATTAAACATAGCATAGGCTACTGAACATGCTACCGCTAAGCTAGTTTTAGGAGCCTAGCCAGAAGTTTGAGGCCACCCAAGATTAAAAAAAAAATAAATAAAAACAAAAAAAAATAAACCATCAGTACACTGTTTGTTTTACAATTTATTGCACAGGAAAAGACAAAAATACATAAAATAAATGTACCTAATTAGTTTTCTAGAAGAATTAGTCACCAGTAGCACATCATGTAGCCACTCTGGCTACAGAAATGATTTTTCATGAAGGCATCAGTCTGTATTAGTGCAGCACTCCTGTTGTGTTCCAATTCCCTGCTGATGTGTTTTAACATTCTATTCCTGCTGTCTGCCTTCTCCCACATTATTTAGGATTAACGTGCTGCACAGTCTCATCATGCTGCTGCTCTGTATCTTCTGAACTTCATATTGAGGAATGCAAATTTTAGTTTGTGATGCAGTATCACAAAATTTATAGTTTGTGATGCAAATTTATAGCAAACGTATAATTTGTGACACAGCATCACAAACTATAAATGCAAATACTACAACTGCAAATTTATAGTTTGTGATACAGTATCATAAACTATGCAGTTCTCAATATGAAGTTCGGATGCAGAGCAATAGCCTGAGCAGACCGTGCATATATTTATAGTTTATGATACTGTATCACACACTGNGATGCAGAGCAATAGCCTGAGCAGACCGTGCATATATTTATAGTTTATGATACTGTATCACACACTGTAAATTTGCAGACCTCAATATGAAGTTCAGAAGATGCAGAGCAGCAGCATGAGCAGACATGAGCATGTTAATCCTAAATGATGTGGGAGAAGGCAGACAGCAGGAATAGAATGTTAAAACACATCAGCAGGGAGTTGGAACACAACAGGAGTGCTGCACTGATACAGACTGATGCCTTCATGAAAAATCATTTCTGTAGCCAGAGTGGCTACATGATGCTACTGTTGACTAATTCTTCTAGAAAACTAATTAGGTACATTTATTTTATGTATATATTATTTCTATTTTATTATATATTTCTGTGCAATAAATTGAAAAAAAAAAGAAAAAAAAATGTATTTTTTATTTTTTTTTAAATCTGGGGGTGGCCTCAAATGCCTGACTGTAGTGTATACATACCCATTAACAGAATTTAATAATAATAATAATAATAATAATAATAATAATAATAATAATAATCTTGAAGAAAAAAGGCAGTAACTAATGTACAACAGAAAAGCATATACACATTTAGGTACACATATTTACATACACATGGACATATTGAAACACATTTGCTTTGGGGATGTTTGGTGATTTTATCGGAGAAGCTCACATTGAGGAAGACAAGCTGTCTTACTCAGGTAGGATGCCCACCATTCATTTTAATCTCTGTGCATGCTTAGCATTGACACAGACGGCTCAGAAATGGACCGTGTCCTGATTCTCTCGCTTTCATGACAACTTTACATGACGCTAAGATGGTGCTATAGGACAAACCAGACAAACCAGCTGAATGTCTTGGTTTGGTCTTCTTTGTAGTCTAGATTTTTGCACTTCATGCAACGTTCCTTGGACCCCAGAGCACAGCCTTTTGGCAACTTATAATCCCTCATGGAGGAATCATACAGGCACTGACACGTCCTCACCTCCTCTGCCAGTTACTCATCAAATTAGTTCAGCATTGTTTGTTTTTCTGTCCCTCTCTCTCCTTTTCTCCTCTATACTTCCCCTTCTTCTGCACCTCTTAGCTTGGCCAATCGTCAATGAAGGCAAAGTTTTATCACGCTGATGCCGTTCACGTTGGTTGTGATTTGAAGTCTTGTGCAGCCTCACTAGTAACCCTCACAAGTACTGATATGAACAGTCTACTGCACATGGCCACACTACGCCCTTCCTCTCTGTCTTTCCTTCTCTTCTTCCTTCTTGCTGTCTCATGGTGGTAAAATGTCCTCGAGGCCAATGATTATTCATGAGGGATGGTGGAGGCCACTATCTACTCTTGTGGAAGAAAAAGACCTCATACACAGTTTTATTCTCCTAATGCCACTTTTTCCTTCTCTTCCCAATCTTATCATACACAAAAATAGTATGAAAATAAATGAAATAATATTGAAATGTTGAGTCTATTGCTATGTTTATATTATAGGCCAGGGATGGTGAACTCCCAAGACTCAGACAGCCAAAAATAAAACCCTATTACTCCTAATAGCCACAAGATGCCTTTATCGGACATTCATTGACACAAAACAAGCCAGTAAACTTCCTTAAAACAAGGCTTTCTTTAAATAACAAGCATTAATACAGATCTCTTTAACAACTCTAGTTCTTTGTGTATCTACAAAACACTACACTCTCAAAGAGATCAANCACACACACACACACACACATACCCCACCCCACTATTCCTTCCCCGAGCAGCTGCGAAAGCCCAGAACCTCCAAAAATAAGAATCTCCAAATTTTAGTCCAAAAATACATTTCTTTTTCCTTCATTGTATGGCTGTTTTGCTTGAGCAATATTCCATGACAGCTGATAAGATGCGAGCGTTGCTGTCTACAGAAGAATCTGCACCGTTTCTCTGCCTGACCTTTTAATGCATTTAGTTTGTGCTGGTGGAGTTCAGGACCTTTGGGAAACTCGTGTGGATGCTGGGATGCAGAGAGGAAAAAAGGCTGAAAATTTGAAGCTTTAAAATGCGACAGTGACGTCTGACGCAACAGGCAAAATGGTTTGCCATTTCTTTCCACAAAAAAAAAAAGATAAAATATATATATATAAATGTTCCATGCTTCTCTTCATATTTTCGTTTAGTTTTGCACTTTGCTGGTACCGTTGTAGTCGTAAACTCAGCCGATAATGGACTGGCTGTAGCTAGTTGGAAAGCTAGCTGAGCACTGTGATCGTGAGATTGCAGCTGCACCTTATTTTTTAAATTTTTTTTATCCATATCAGCATACATGAGTGGTGTTTCGATCTCATGGTGAACAAAACTTAAAGGTTTTAAAGTTTTAAGCTTTTTTTTTTTTTTTTTTTTTGTCTACCGTCTAACACAGATCAGATATTTTTTGAGCAATGTCAACAAACCAACTCTGATCTTTTCAAATCAGGGTAGTATGACCAAGGCTGAATTATGGACCGAGTCAGGGGGGCCACTGCCCCAGGGCCTTGGACTGCCAGGGAGCCTCCAAGCCTCAGACCATGCACATCGTGCAGCCCATGACCCAAGACTTCCAAAGGAAGTTGAACACCAGGGGCCTCAGTGCGCACTGTGCAAGCTGCCCACTAGGGCCCCCCAGACCCCTCAGCACTTACAACATGAGGTTTCCCCAGGCCCCTTGGTGTTTACAGTGTGATTGCTCTTGGGAGCTAAGATAAAGCAGTAGCTACTACAGTAAGCTAAATAAATGTTAAAACGGCTTACCATAGTCATGATGCTTAAATCAAAGCTACTAGCTACTAGCTAGTAGCTTTACTAGCTAGTAGCTTTAGCTCCAAAAGACGTGCTCACAGGTCTCACGGGACCACGATCTGGCCTGGGTATGGCAGTTGCCATACCCTAGCATTGTCACAGAGTTTAAAAAAAAAAAAAAAAANTTTAAAAAAAAAAAAAAAGCCAAATGCTTATTGCAACTGATCTACGATCAGATCCCCACGCCCTGATTTACTGTGCTACGTCACTTGACAAATCTGAATGTGAGAAATCTGTCACAAACTGTGATCTATCAGATCACATACAGTGCACCAGGAAGTGTGTCACATGATTGCTGTGTGCGGTGGATAGCTGAATATCAGTTGAAATGCTTAGCGTGTTGAAGTCTGATTTTGTTTTCATGAGGACATTTTTAAAAAATGAAGAGGAATAAGCAGTCATCTCTTGACAGCTTTTTAGATTAAAAACAAAAGCTGCAAAATGAACAAAGTACAGTGACGCAGCTGTTAGACCGTCTAATGCAAGTGTCATTTTAGCTAATTCCAGCGATGCGTTAGCTGGAATCTCCAGAAAAGTGATATGAATACTGACAAAAACAGAGCACCTGACAGCCACAGCTAGCAAGCTTTCATGCTAGAAATGGGGGAAGATTTTCACCCCAGCTTTACAAAATGCATGAATGGATTGAAATTCAGTTTCGCTGTTGATACTTTGGAGGCATATCACTTGGACTGAGAAAAGAAATGGAGCACGCCGCTCACTGACAGGGCTTTTTGCATTGGAAACACATCCATGCCCTGTTACAGGAACATGCTGATGGTCAAAGCCAGACGCACTGAAGACATGGACGCATAACAAGGATGTGTGTGTCGGGAAAACAGCGTCAACTGAATCACATCAAAGCAAACAGATCGGCTGAGGTATGAGTAAATCAAGCTACAGGTAGTGAGTTATCTTGGCATCAAGAGAGTTGGATAACGGGAAACTTTGCTGAATGTATGGATGTTTTGGAGAACTGACATTGCAATCATGGCAAGGACGTAAATAGAACGAGAGACTAAACCATTTAATGCTCATGTCAGTGGAGAAAGAGCTGGTCAGATCTGTTGACTTAGACGACCTTGTCACCGTCTTTGCTCTTCTGCGACCATGCTGCTATCCACTAAGACTAAAGAGAATCCCCGTGTAATACTGCTGTGACGACATTTCCACGTCATCTTCTGCAATTGTTTTCTATTTCTTTCTTTATTACAGTCTGCAAAGCCATAAAATAAATTTGGAAACATTCAGAGCAAAACAAAATACATCCAAACTACACAACTCAAAATAGCAAACCAGATAAAAAAAAAATAAAAAAAAATCTCACCAATGACCAAAAAGGTGTACGTTGAAGCCAGAGCTTATTATGCCTCACCTTCTCACATTTCAACATTTACAACAGACCAAATCCTTCATTATATTAATGATTTCATATATGAAATCAGGTGAGGTAAAGAGGTCATGCAACATATCAAATTCATAATATCAAAGAAAGTAACATGTCATTGAACAGTGTTCATACATAAACACAGCATGAAGTGTTACACTATTTTGTTGTACTTATTTAATGCATTAGTTTTAAACATTTTCTAAAATTGGATGAGTGTTGTATTTGGTTTGAGCCCCTGCCCCTCATAATCTCTGTGCCCTGTTAGATATATATGGAGAAGCTGTCGTCCAAGCTAAACCAGAGGAATATATTGAAACAAAGAATTTTTTAAATAATTTACATGAGAAATGGCCGAGCAGGGTTCCATTTTTATTGCTTAATGTTTTTTTGTTTTTTTTATTGTTAATGAGCATTATGGGGTTCAGGTTTTTTGTTAAACTAGTTCAGTGCTGGTTGAAACGTGCCTGTTCGGTCCGGGCCGGACTTTGTTATGTGTGCTGCAGTCTGCCATAGTGCCACGAGATTGGAGCATATCCTGCCACACAGATTACTTTTTACCAGCAAGGTTAATTTGAGAACCGCTCATCCAAACAACTTCACACGACACTGCACGTCCTTGGGTTCTGAGCAATATATCTGCTGAATATTAACTTCAGACAGCGCTGAGTTCTAGAGATGTTGGTTGCTACAGACAGAGATTTCTGTCTTTATAATCAGACAAGTGCACATGGGCTTCTATGGAAGAGCTGTGTTCACATCAGTGTCACACAAGGATCACTTACAAATGTGAATGTAAACCTACAAAAAAAAAAAAAAAAAAANAAAAAAAAAAAAAAAAAAAACCTCAAAAAGATCAGATCTGACATAAAAATCTGATTTGAGCATTAAGGCTTGTCATGTGAACATATGTAAACCATGTGTCCGTCTAGAGATGGATGTGATGGAACACGTTAAAGGCTGACTATTTATTAATCACCGGTCTCATGTACTGTATATAACATTTATAAACTTTATGTCCTTTTTATTCACACAAGTGCTGACTTTCCTTAATCTTTTAAAGTCTCTTGCTGGCTCATGTATTAATAGCAGATCTAATGCTTCAGGCCACAGTATGGATTCATTAGAGGGTGAATGAAGCCTATTATCCTGGGTAAAGTTAGGTTTTCCCAGTTTAACCGAGCACATCTCCGCCCCCCTGTGCGTGTGTGTGTTTGTGTGTGTGTGTTCAGTAACAGACTGTTAGGCAAACTGAGTTAATGGGGGAGAGACAAAAAGCCATCTAAGTTTAAATGGGGGTTGTTATGCTACTATAACATATGGATGATGCTATGCTGGATAGCAACAATCTGCTGGGGTCTATCTGTTCCATTAGCAAGTAATTCCACTGTTTTTAGATTTAAAGGACTATACCATCCATTTTGCATGTTTGAGCCTAATATTTCAATTTTCATACGTTACTGACAATCATTTCCCAAAGGATAAAACTGTATTTCAGCTTTCCTGATATTTTGCAAAGTCTCTTAATCTTTCAGAATCAAATATTCAAGTGATACACCCACCTTAAAAATCCATGTTTCTCCTGCTAATAGTTACACAGCCTTATGAAGTCATGGTCCTTTAAATTTTTCCATAAACGCAGGTCTTCTTTTGGGACTAGATTCCCCGGTGCAGATATACATTCACTCTAGGGCTGGACGATATGAATTTTTTTCATCACAATATATTTTTTTTATATTGATTGATATCGATATATATCAATATAAATCATAGCAAAGATTCTGCTGCATTTCAAGTCACTTGAACTTAAGATTTATTTGAACACTTTGAACAACTGTATGAACTGGGAGCTGATATCTCAACTTTAATCAATGTCCTAAATCCCTCTTTTTAAACAGTCTGTATTGGCATCATTTTCCAATCCAGTTCGAGTTTCCAGTTTCAGTTTATTGTCATTCAACCATGTTAACAACATGAAGGAATGAAATTTGTTACCCAGGTCCAGCAGCATACAGAATAAATAACATTTTGCAATGTAATAACTAAGATAGACCCTATAATAAATAAATAATTAAATAACCTAAAAGCCTACAATAAATAGAACACATAGTTAAAAACCAAGCCACATATTACAAACAGTAGTGCATCAATAGCCTCATGCAGTCACAGCAGTACAAAGTGCAGAGGACAGACTTTAAGCCTGGGAGTTCATAAGCCTCACAGCCTCTGGGAAGAAGCTACACTTTAGCCTCATTGTTCTAGCTTTGAGGCTGCACAGCCTTCTGCCTGAGGGGAGGGGGATGAACCGTCCGTGTGCCGGGTGGGTGGGGTCCTTCATGATACATGACGCTCTTCTTCTGCACCTGCTGACATCAATGTCCTCCAAGGAGGGGAGGCTGCTGTTGGTTATTTTTTGAGAGGATTTAACCACTTGTTTTAGTGCTTTCCTGTCAGCCACAGAGCAGTTCCCATACCATCACCATGACATCCTCCATCACAGAACAGTGATGGAGGATGTCAGTACACTCTCCACCACACACCGGTAAAAGGAGGTCAGGACAGCAGGGCTGAGGCCTGCCCGCTTCAACCTCCTCAAAAAGTGGTGGGCCTTGGTGGGCCTTCCTTATGATGCTGGCTGTGTTGGTGGCCCACATACTTGAAGGTGGACACCATCTCCACAGCTGCTCCTCTGATGAAGGGGGGGGGGGGNGGGGGGGGGGGGAGGGAGTGTGGCCTCTCCTCCTAAACAACCATCTCCTTAGTCTTCCCCACAATGATGCAGAGATTGTTTGCTCTGCACCAGTCCACAAATTCTTCCACCTCCTGCCTGTACACAGACTTGTCATTGTTGGAGATCAGTCCAACCACAGCTGTGTCATCTGCAAACTTCACTATATGATTGCTTGGGTACCTTGCAGAGCAATCATATGTGAGGAGCATGTACAGCAGGGGGCTCAGGACACATCCCTGTGGGGAGCCGGTATTGAGTGTGATGGTGGAAGATGAGACGCCATGGATCTTAACAGACTGTGGCCTGTTTGTCAAGAAGTCCAGGACCCAGTTGCAGAGAGATGGTTTTAGTCCCAATAGCAGCAGTTTGCTGACTAAAGTCTGCGGAATGATAGTATTGAAAGCAGAACTAAAGTCCAGGAAGAGCAGCCTGACGTAAGAATCCCTGCGCTCCAGGTGGGTGAGAGCAGAGTGGACGACAGCTGACACTGTGTCAGACACACACCGGTTCTTCCTATAAGCATACTGATGGGGGTCCGTGTTGATGTTGATAGTGTCCTTTATGTGGGCCAAAACCAGTCATTCAAAGCATTTCATGATTATCGGGGTGAGGGCCACCAGACGATAGTCATTCATGCTTTTCACAGCTGAATTTTTGAGCACTGGAATGATAGTGTACATCTTGAGACAAACAGGCACCACAGCTTTGGGGGAGTGAGATGTTAAAGATGTCCGTTAACACCCCTGTGAGCTCCTGAGCACAATCTCTCAGAACCTGTCCCGGGATGTTGTCCGGGCCTGCTGCTTTGTGGGGGTTGATCCTCCGCAGCGTCGCCCTCACATCCACAGCAGACATACTGAAGGGCAGCTCACATGGTGGAAGTGTTAGCCTGGTGCTGTGGGAGGAGTTGGATGACTCGAAGCGGGCATAGAAGTTGTTCAGAGCATCAGGAACAGATGGGTCCTGAGGCATTCAGCATCCCTCCCTTTATAGTCCGTGATACTTTTTATGCCCTTCCACACGCTCTGGTGGTCGTTGGTGGAAAAATTACCCTGTATCCTGAGGGCATAAGTAGCCTTTGCCCTTTTGATGCCAGCCTCCAGTTCCCTCCTCGCTGCTCTCAGTGCCACTGCATCTCCAGACCTGAAGGCTGAATTTTTTTCCAATTTAAAAAAAAAAAAAAAAAAAAAAGCTACAGTACATGTGATGTATTTGTGTCTTTTTCCAAAGGATAAAACTGTATTTCAGCTTTCCTGATATTCTGCAAAAATCTCTTAATCTTTCAAAATCAAATATTCAAGTGATACACCCACCTTAAAAATCCATGTTTCTCCTGCTAATAGTTACACAGCCTTATGAAGTCACGGTCCTTTAAATTTTTCCATAAACGCAGGTCTTCTTTTGGGACTATATTCCCCGGTGGAGGCATACATTCACTCCACGCTTTTTATTGAGCTTAAACACTAAAATTACATAACTTCTAAAAAAACCTGAATACACGTCTTGTTGGTGATGATGGATTACCTATCCCAAGAACGTTTACAGTATCAACAAGTTGATTTTAATAGCAGAATGAACTGAAACCAATGGAGGTCTGGAAGGTAGGAAAAACGTTTTTAATTCACCGTTCCAGTACTATGCTTTTGGAAATGATTGTCAGTAACATGTATGAAAATTGAGTATTTAGGCTCAAATATGCAAAATGGGTGGTATGGTCCTTTAAGCAGATTTTATCCAGTTTATCGTTATTCCTGGTAAAAATTTCCCTCTTCATTTTCCCCTTGGAAGTTGTCAGGAGTTATACCCTCTACAACATCTTACTTTTTCATCAGCATTCAACGTGAAGCAGGTTTGACCTGAGACTGCAGCGATGTCAGCAAGCGTTTTAAGCTCCAACAAAACTATGAAAGTGAAGAGATCAATAAAAAAAGATTAGATTTAAATGGGTTGTCGCTCTGAGCACAAAAACACGTTTCAAAGATTTCTGGAAGTACTGCTGCTGTACTTTGTCACCATAAAACATATTATGCTGTCTGTGTTTACATCATTTCACTATAAAACACACCCAGAGTGAAAATGGGCTGCCAGAGCAGATTATCTGAATTCAATATTTTGTCTAACACATTTTTCTAAAACAAAAACTTCAGATGTAAGCATTATTTTCCTTCAAGCACAATATGTATTATACAAGATTAAGGACAAATTGAGAAAAATAAGCATCTTAAAGCAGAACACAACAAGCAACAAGAGACTGAGCTGGAGAGGCATTAAAGTAATAAAGTTTACATTTATATTAAAGAAAATGCCTTCTTGGCGTAAATCATGTGGAGAATGAAATAGTTGAAGATACACATGTAAAAAACAAAAAAACCTGTGGAATATTTTCTCTTCCCTCTTGTCGTCTCCTCTCTTTGTCCTCATAAATGAGACGTAGCAACACAAACAGCTAATTAGCAATATGACCATTTCCCTGTCAGTAATTAGTAAAGTAAGCTTTTTCTGCAGCACAAAAGGCTGCTTATTAGAATCTCACACGGTGTGATTCATCTGAAAAACTCCCACTTAAAGTGTTGGTTTGAATATGAAGCAGGTGTAGTGTTATTAAAACACAGCCCAGAGTTAATTATATATTTTGCTCTTTAGGGGGCTTACACACAAAGGACCTTGTGGGATCAACTGTCAGTCATAATGCTCCAGTTTATATGTATATGTATGTATGTGCATGTATGTGTGTAGTATTTGTTACTATGTTTGAGTAAATGTGAGAGTTGCTTTGCATGCAGGATCCTCACAATAAGCCAGAGGTAAGAAACAGCTTATTTGTGCATGTATGTAATAAAGCCTGTTTCACATGCTAAGCGTTAGCATTGTCGCTGAGCTCGGCATCCAGCGCTCTGCTTCTTCATGGGCGGAGTCTGAACACCGCTCAACCAAGGCGCTGAGGGGAAGCGCTCGTTGCTACTGACATGTTGACGGTTACTATGGGCAATCTTTGCACATTTGTGGTCCAAATCGGGTTTCCGGGTCAAATCGGGTAGCGACATGGACGTCACAACAAAGAAGGCTCTGGCTCTTCTTCTCATTCAGAGAAGAAAAGCGAAAAAAAAAAAAAAAAANTGAGTCACGGTTCTAAACTGCTCTACAGGTTATGAGCTTCACCTCCATCACTGTGGCGCTTCTGCGTACAGCTGTTCTCTGATTGGTTGCGCGTTGGAAAGGTCAGCGTCAGAAAGCTCAAAGTTGAACTTTGAGCGCAGCGTCAAAATGGAGAATCCGAGCGCCGCACGGCACCAAGGTGGTGTGATGCAACGTTAGCTCAGCTCCCAATACACAATAATGGAACGCCCAACTCAGCGTAACACTCAACGCTTAGCATGAAACCGGCCTACGTGTTGTGTCCGTAGTTGTTCCTGTCAGTCATTCAAGGAGACTTTGATGTTACGGAAAGAAACAAAAAAGAATAAACACAAATTTAAACAACCATCACAATATACTGTATGCACGAGCTTTCAGTTTTACAAAATCTCCACAAAATTTTTTACAATATTTATGAATTTATGAATTGCAACAAAACACCATTTTCTACATGAAAGATTATTTATTTAATTTACTAAACCTTTATTTAGGCAGGAGAACGTCATTGAGATTAAAAATCTCTTTTTCAAGAGTGTCCTGGCCAAGATTCTGCTGGATCACTTCTGCCAGACGTCAGCACTATGGGCTCCATAATTAATAACTACAATATGCAAAAGAAACTGTGGTCCAAAAAGACTGACATTTGTTTAAAGTAATTTAGAAGCAGTGCCACCATGACATAGTTTGTCCAGCAGAGGGCAGAGCACAGCAAGCTCCACTGTTTATACTGTGACCATATGGGAAGCTTATTGAGGAGCACTTCATAGTCTGAGTTGAGTTCAGGCAAGTCTTTATGTGCTTTTGAGGAGCTTTGCATTGCTGGAAAGGTAGCAAGATGAAGCTGATATTTTGCCATTCAAACCAAACCCAAAGTAAGTACATCACTCATGCTTATATTGTAGCTTTGGCTGTGTTAGCATTAGCAATCCAGTTTGTTAGCATCGGCATGTCTGCATCACGCTGCATAGTCAACATCAGTCTGCTGACTAACTTAACTCCAGGTGAAACTGTCACCTGCTTAGCAAGAAACAGTGTTTTAAAATATATGTGCTCAGCAAACAGCCATCTTATGCATATCTTATGCATTTTAGCCACGACTGCAAATAATCTGTTGCTTCCTTAAAGGACCATACCATCCATTTTTCATGTTTGAACCTAATATATTCAATTTTCATATATGTTACATTACTGACAATCACTTCCCAAAGGATAAAACCATATTTCAGCTTTCCTGATATTTTGCAAAATCTCTTAATCTTTCAAAATCAAATATTCAAGTGATACACCCACCTTAAAAATCCATGTTTCTCCTGCTAATAGTTACACAGCCTTATGAAGTCACGGTCCTTTAAATTTTTCCATAAACGCAGGTCTTCTTTTGGGACTATATTCCCCGGTGGAGGCATACATTCACTCCACGCTTTTTATTGAGCTTAAACACTAAAATTACATAACTTCTAAAAAAAACCTGAATACACGTCTTGTTGGTGATGATGGATTACCTATCCCAAGAATGTTTCAAGTATCAACAAGTTGATTTTAATAGCATACCAGAATGAACTCAAACCAGTGGAGGTCTGGAAGGTAGGAAAAACATTTTTAATTCTCCGTTTCACTAGTATCCTTTGGAAATGATTGTCAGTAATGTTACATGGATGAAAATTGAATATTTAGGCTCAATCATGCAAAATGGACGGTATGGTCCTTTAACGCATAACCCTTAAGCTGGCATGGAACCTATTCTGGCTCTAAAAGAAAGCATATTCACAACTTTCCCACTGTAACAATTACATAATTTGTATATAAATTTAAACGTCTGTTTTCCACCAGATGAGTTAGGTTTCTTTCAAAGTTCAGCTAGCGTAAAGCAGAGAGTCAGAGCCTCTGCTACATCCCTATAGTGTCACAGTTCTGCATGTCTGGTCAGCCACTCACCTGCCATTTCTGCATGCCTGGTCCTCAGCTACTCACCTGCCATTTCTGCCTGCCTGGTCTTCTGTTCCTCACCTCCATTCATCAGCCTGATTCATTTCAGGTTCAGACGCTGTCGCCAATTGTTACCAATTAAGCATGGATTTAAACCCCAGTCTCACACTCACCCTTTGCCAGATTGTTCTTTGCCATCCCCGATGCGAGACATTCCAGCGTTCATTTGTGGACTGACCTTCTGTTACCGACTCGGCCTGTTTTGGACTATTCTGCTCGTCGCCCCCCTGGTTATCACTTCTGCCTTCTGTCCCCGACTCCGATTCCAGTCTCTGCGTTTGGACTCTTTGTTTGACTGTGTTAGTGTAGGCACTTTGTCCTGCCAGTTTTTCTGCCTGCCTCTGTGTTGGACTGAGAGCTCTAATAAAGATCTTTACTTGTCAGAGTTGTACTGTGTGCTGCATTTGGGTCCAAACCCCACCCGTCACATATAGTCCTCCAAGTTAAAATTACACAGACAGACCGATACGTCAACTTTGACAATAAATCATTGTTAAACTGAAAATATTCTGCCTCGCTACGTTTCTCACAACCATGGCCGTACCCATCATTGAGGTCACCGAGGTCCGGACCTCAGTATTTTTTCTGAGATGTATAATAAAAGTCGTGAAATAGTCGCCTAAAAATAATTTTACTTTGGTGCAGCAAAGTTATTGTGTCATGGCAAAATGACCGACTTGCTCATCTGATTGCCGTCATTGCTCTCTGTGTGTGTGTGTGTGTGTGTGTGGTGCAGTGCATTATCTTGTCTGTTACTACAATNTTGCTCTCTGTGTGTGTGTGTGTGTGTGTGTGTGTGTGGTGCAGTCCATTATCTTGTCTGTTACTACAATATCTTTGCTCAACACACACGGAGGTTCTTTACATAAAGCCTACCCAGATTTTGATCTGCAAATTTAGATTTTTAAAGAAACCGGCATATAAACCGACCTCCTGATGTTGTTCCATCAATTTATTTGTTTAGCAAATTACCTGTTTCTCTGGGTATTGTCATAGTATTCCTGTGATTTTCTGAAAATAATCCACGTACCGGTAAACATGATATTTATTTCAGCAGCTGTTAACTGACGGATCACAGCTTATTGGCTAACCCAAACCCCCAAAATGTGCTGAATAAGATATTTAGTCAGGAAATACATCATTCTAAGGTATGATTTAAACTATTTTCCATGGGTAGTGGTAATGGGTAGTATCTCTACCCCTGGAAGTTTCGGTTTCTGGGATCTAATTGAATTACTTTTCTTTACGTTCTTTACAGTGGAACCAAAAGGCTCAATTTAACAACAACACAAAACACCTAGCGTCATTATAGTGTAATATAGTATTATTGTATAATACACATTTTACTTGTGTTTATGTACTGTTTGAGACACATTTCTATAATCAAACCCAAAATGATGCAAACTCAAACACAAAGATGAAATAAAGAAGGTGTATATAATTTTACTAAATTATTTTAAAACACTTTTGCAGGAGAGACACGTGAGAAGTCACAGAGAAAGGGACAGGCAGTGAATACAGAGAGTCGAAGACAGAAATGAAAGAATGATTGTAATGCTGAGGACAGAGAGACAAGAGGACATGAGACAGAGGGAGCAGGTTATGAAAAGCAGAGACAGATCATTTATGCTACTGACTGATATGGTTTTAAAGCTATTGTTATTAAATTTTATCTCTCCAAACTTCTTACAATGTACAAATTTAGATGGGGGAAATAAAAATTTTTTTTTTTTGGGGGGGGGGTNGCCCCCGAACCCCCCTAGCAGGCTCAGTTTTTGGACCATCGGTATTTCTAAAACCCTGTGTACGGCCCTGCTCACAACCCTTTCACAATGAAATCTGAGGGATTCTTGCCAAATCCTGTTATCAGTCAGGCTATAATTGCTTTTTGTCTGGTATGGTGAATAATTCTCGTAACTGTGACATTACTGAGTTACCAATCATTAAAAAGCTGGGTTCGGACTCAACTGGGCCAAGTGTCAAACTCCTTTAATGAGCAGCAAGTTGTCTGCTTTCAGCCACATGTTCACGTGCACACATTCCCCTCATACAGAAAGATCATATAACTCACACACACACTGAAAACACACACACACAGACACACAAAATAATTTTTCCTGTCAATAGGAAGCTATGAGCTATAAACAAGCTGTCCTTCAGTGTATGACAGAATGTATAATTTATTAGAAATGAAGAAATAATTTAATTAGACAAATTCAAAGACAATAGGAAACAAATAAAACCCAGTCTTTCTTTTCTGGTTCGGTACGGACATTATCTTTCTCTCCTTCCCGCTTTCCCTCTCCGTCTGGCACTAGACCAGTATCTAAGCATGGTGATGGAGCAAAGGAAAATTGATTTCTAAAGAGCTGTCTGCTGTTCCCGGATATGAAATATGCAATCAGTTATTAGTCTAATGCTGATGTTAACTTTACAAGAAAACCATGTCAAGATATATATTAAAGATGTCTCTGTTGTTTCCTCTGAGAGATGCATGAAATAGGCTAAAACTGACAAACTGCCACTTCTTCAAAGTGTATAAAATCATTATGAGCACTGCAAAATTGTGATGAGACCTGCTTTGTCCTCAGAAAAACAAGCATAATTTGGACTGACACTGCACTGATGATGCCACGAGACAGACACAACGGCTTCTTTCATAGTAGTTATTAATAACTAACAAACGTCACGTGGCATGCACACACAATCTACGTCACACACACACTCATCCATTAACACAGATGCAGATGTGCTTGTGCAAAGATGTGTGTGCGTACAGTTAGCAGAGAGGTCACAGCAGACAGTGTGTGAGAAAAAGATATTTGAAGAAGATATGCTGCCTGTTGCTATGGAGCAGTCCTGGAGGAAAACATACACACACATACACACATGCACACACGCACGCACACACACACACACACACACACACACACACACACACACACACACCTACACACACAAAGCTCTATCAATCTTAAACTACAACAATAGCATGGCTGTGAACACACAACTCAAGATAACTAGCAAAACACACGCATGCACACACACATACACAATCTATCCTTGTGCTATTAAAGAAAACTGGGATGCAGCAGCCACTTTACAGGAGCATCACTGCCTTTATTAATGCTTTTGTACTACATGTGTGAAAAATAGGTACATATGCTTTAATTGTATGCTGTGTATATATATATTTTGTATTTTTGGAAAAGTGCACACTATAAGAACAACTTCATTTTCCCTGTTTATTCCTTTAACACTGACAGAATTATGCCAGTTTGTTAATCAGATTCTTTCCCAGCTGCAGTTCAGAGGAGAGAGAGAGAGAGAGAGAGAGAGATACTATACTGACTGGAAACTGAAAGTTTTCCTTATCATGAAGACATTATGAAGCTAATTAACATGTTTTATTTTCCTGTGAAATGACTGATTCAGTTTTTGCATCATTTTTCTTTAAAAGAAAAAAAAAAAACACCAGCAATGGAAATTGTCACAAAGCTTATTTGTTTAGTTCTGTCAGCTTACCTGTACTTCTTACCATCAACATTAACTTTTACAAATTTACTACGTACTCTACAAAAGTAATTTTGTTGTATCCTGTTGCCTTGACGAGTGACAAAATAGAACATGATGTATCCTTAGTACGGTGCCTTAGTACGGTGCCAGTAGAGTTTAGAGTAGAGTAGGGTACAGTAGAGTAGGGTAGGGTAGAGTAAAGTAGAGTAAGGTAGAGTAGAGTACAGTAGAGCAGAGTAAGGTAGAGTAGAGAAAGCAGGGTAGAGTAATAGAGTACAGTAGGGTAGAGTAAAGTAGTAGAATAGAGTAGAGCAGAGTAGAGTAGAGTAGTAGAGTACAGTAGGGTAGAATAAAGTAGTAGAGTAGAGTAGTAGATTACAGTAGAGTAGAGTACAGTAGGGTAGAGTAGAGTAGGGTAGAGCAGAGTAAGGTAGAGAAAGTAGGGTAGAGTCGAGTAGTAGAGTACAGTAGGGTGAAGTAGAGTAGAGTAGTAGAGTACAGTAGGGTAGAGTACAGTAGTAGAGTATAGTAGTAGAGTATAGTAGTAGAGTACAGTACAGTACAGTAGTAGAGTACAGTACAGTACAGTAGTAGAGTAGTAGAGTACAGTACAGTACAGTAGAGGAGTAGAGTACAGTACAGTATAGTAGTAGAGTAGTAGAGTACAGTACAGTACAGTAGTAGAGTAGAGTTTAGCTGTGTACCCTGTGTGTACAGTAGAAATCAGCACATCGATCAGTCCTGGACTGGAAGATTTCTCCTATGACTTCTGATCAATAACGGTATGGAAACAGAGAAGGAGGCAGTCCAGCTTACGTGTGGAAAACAGGCAGAGGGCATGTCAGAGGAAATAAAAAGGCAGCCAGCGGAGAAAAAAATAAATAAATAAAAAATAAAAAGGCAGCCAGCGGAGCTCAGCGTGAATAAAACATCCTTCTGTGAAGTCTGAAAAGGAGGCGGCGTGTCAGGACATCAGTAAATCAGAAATAAATTCATTTGTTCGACTTCTGACACTTCATCACAGCGCCTTGATGTGATTGATGCTACTCAGCTCAAGCCCTGATTTAGGGACAGCCTGTGTGTGTGTCCTGGTGACAGGCAGGCGAGAGCTGTTTAAAGGCCATAAGCTGGTATCATCCTGCAGCAGACGCCCTGCATTAGTCCGGCTGGACATTGCTCTCAATGTGAGAAATGCTTGTGTGGTTGTGTGAGTGATTGTGTATGTGAGTGATTGTGTGAGTGGCTGTGTGTGTGTGTGTGTGTGTGTGAGTGAGTGGTTGTGTGTGGTTGTGTGAGGTGGATAAAAGCGGTGAAAGATGCGAGTATCAGGATGAACCATTACATTTGACATGCAACTCACTTTTCTCTCTCACCAAAGAATCACTGGTGAAAGTGATGTGGGCTGTGAAAAGTTTCTATGGCGACTCCACTTTTATGACATTTATGATGAGCAGGAACACCTAAACTCCTAAATTATACATCTGCACACATTCGCACCTGAAAGTTACCCTGTACAGCCACAGTGTGACCTGCTGGACACCCAGACAGGATTTATTGATTTGTTTATTGATTTTAAAACTAATTTAACTTGATCAAAATTCAACACTTAACTGTCAATACCCAAACACAACCTAGAAACTACAAAACATGCAAATAACATGTACTCCTAGAAAACACATTATACATCAGCAGGAAAAAAAAAAAACTGCAATATTTCTGCAATACTCCGCTGTGAATATGGAAATGTAGATCAAAGTTACGCCACAAATTCACCCACAGCTACAATAAACCACAAAGTTTAAAGGTCGCAGTAAATGTATGAGTCTCATTATAAATCCCAGCAGAATCTTCCAGATGAAAGTGACTTTATGTCCAAACCTCTGCCCTTTCTGCTCAGCGGATGCAAGACAGAAAGAAGTCAGAGGCAATCAATAATCAATAATCACATTATTAAAGCTCAGAGCTCCATCACTCACCGTGCGCCGAGGCGGTAACTCCTCTCCACGACACCGACAACCATCCGCCAGCTGAAGGTCTGATCCTCCGGCGCACCTGTGCGTAAAATCCGTCCAAACTTGTCAGGACTCCGGTCCGGCGGAGGTTCCGCTGCAGCACCGATATTCAGCACCGATACTGACTTTATTACAGTGTGTGAACGGAGAGCCGCTTCACTCCTTCTCCGCTCCTCCGTCGTAATGCGCGCGTCCTCTAACGACTCCTCTCTCCGGTAAGAAACGGAGCTCTGTTGATGTCCTCCACAGCCACGACTAAATCAACCAAAGCAAGAGGAAGAGAGAAAGCGGCTCCAGAAAGCGAGGGAGGAGAGAAAAGAGGAGCAGAAAGCTTCTTCCTCAGCAGGATGAGTGAAAGACGACGAAAGAATGGAGCGCCTGTGGCTGACGGTGTGCGTGTGTGTGTGTGTGTGTGTGTGTGTGTGTGTGTGTGTGGGAGCTCTGTTGAAGGAGCGAGTGTGTTTCCGCACCGCATGAATATCATCTTACATCAAATCCAAAGAGAGACTCCTCTTAATATTTACAAAAATATTTACAGAATTTACAGAAATATTGATCAAACATTCATTTAATCTGGTAATGGGTCATTTACTGTTGCGAGATATTTTCCTTCAGCTCTGCTGTCATTTTGTAATTTACGTAGGGTTTCATTATGACAATGGTTCTCAAACTCTGGTTCCAGTACCACCGGTGAGACTCCCCCCCCAGAATCAAAAATTTGAAATCTATGGACGTTCTGTCAAAATGTGAAATCTATGTTTTGCATTATTCAATTGATTTAATTGAGAAAAGGTGGTTTTAAATAATTATTATTATTCTCTTTTAATTTATGAGATTTTTGTTAAAAATAGCCCCACACACACTCACACACCTGTTGAGGCTGAGGAGGACGTACCATGTGTGGTTTGTAGATGAACATGTAACATGCTTTGCGTGTGATCTTGTGGTGCAGCAGCCTTATAGCAGATAAAGAAGTGAATGCAGCACTTGTTTTACGTGTGATTTTTTTTTTTTTTTTTTTTTTTTTAAGAGGGTGGCTTGTTGTTACTTTGATATTTTAGTTTGCACAGAGGTGGACCATGGTTCAAACCATGAGAACCACTGCATTATGATTAATTTAATGAATTATTTGGACCTTGTGTTCATGGAAGCTAATCAGTTGTCTGAGCTTATAGAGTGATTCATTCAGCAGCCCTGTGTGTGTGTGTGTGTGTGTGTGGCAGGATTTCCTGCAAGCAGCATTCATTGGGAATTTCAATGATCAGTCAATTAGTTATTTGACAGAAAAAAGATCTGTGATTATTATGTTAATGAATTTATTGTTGTATGCCATTTATTTAGTAAAAAATACCAAACTTGCTAGATCTTGATTTTCAAATGTCAAGAATTACCGCTTTTCCCTGTTTCATATCTTTATAAATAACTTATAATTAACTGAATGATAATTGACTGATGCTAATTAACTGAATGATTAACTGAAAGAAATTTGATATATCAATTAGTATTGAAAACAATCCATAGTTGTGGTGCTAGACTAATACTGCTAGGAGTTAGTTTAATTATTCTTACCTGATATCCATCTTTGTAAAGGCTTCATTTTGTGGTTTCCTGACAAAGTATGGCTTTCTCTGACAATTTTCGCTTTGCTGAGTTCCAGTTTTTTATTAACATTCACATGTTGTCTCACGTGGTGTTTTTGTGCAGAATCTGGACAGTCTATGAGGAGGAATGCATCACCATTACTGTGGCTTTAATTCTAACCTGCTGGAAGAAGAGAAAATACTCTTGGGCCCCAATTACCCCTGAAAATGTGATCTGCATCTGTTATCAGATAAGGAATAAGCACTTTAATGTGTAGATGTGCACAGAATGTATTGTCATCAGAAAGCAATCCAAGCTGCCAGACCATATCAGTGGACAGTGATAGCATGGACAAAATGTTAGTAGTTATTTTTAAAAAATGAAATATGAACCACCTAATGACCCACCTACTGAGATCCAATCACAATGCAGCAGAATTCAGACAGCAAGAATTCTTTTTAATCCAAGTCCCAACATCTGTCATCCAATTATGGAGCTCAAACCTTAAAGGACCACACTGGCTATTGTGCATGTTTGAGCATAATATATTCAGTTTTCCTGCACATAAGGTTTCTGACAATCATTTCCCAAAGGATAAAATCGTATTTCAGCTGTCCTGATATTTTCCAAAACCTCTTAATCTTTCAAAATCAAATATTCAAGTGATACACCCACCTTAAAAATCCATGTTTCTCCTGCTAATAGTTACACAGCCTAATGAAGTCACAGTCCTTTAAATTTTTCCATAAACACAGGTCTTCTTTTGGGACTATATTCCCCGGTGGAGGCATACATTCACTCCACGCTTTTTATTGAGCTTAAACACTAAAATTACATAACTTCTAAAAAAACCTGAATACACGTCTTGTTGGTGATGATGGATTACCTATCCCAAGAACGTTTACAGTATCAACAAGTTGATTTTAATAGCAGAATGAACTGAAACCAATGGAGGTCTGGAAGGTAGGAAAAACATTTTTAATTCACCGTTCCAGTAGTATGCTTTGGGAAATGATTGTCTGGAACATTACGTGTATGACAATTGAATATATTAGGTCAAACATGCAAAATGGCCAGTATGGTCCTTTAATGCATGGTGGAATTGGGGAATTGTTCCTAACCAGCAGATAAATTATTATCTTAACAAAATAACATTTCTGCAAAAAAAAAAAAAAAAAAAATGTTTTAAAGAATTTAAATATACAACAGCTTCTTTTGAATCCCAGTTAAACAAGTCACCTTTAGATGGTTATAAATAACAGTCAAACTCCCAGAAATCCCATATTTAGAGTCAAGATGCTTCACACAATAACCAGCCTTGATTTTATATTACAAAAAAAAAAAAAAAAAAAAAAAAAAAGGCTTTAATTCTTAGTGGACAACAAACACTTCCTAGAGTAATCATGCACTAAATTTAGAGCTTTGCTGAGAAGAATGACATAGCTGTGCTCCTTTTTATAATCTTTTCCGTTCAATTATCCCAGGTCTTTTTGAAATGTCACATTTTCTACTAGTCTATGGATGCGTATTCATTCCGAGAGAATGGGCGCCTATTACACGCTTTCAGAGGCTGACAGCAGCCCTCAGTGAGGAAGCCCAACACTTCACAGCTCAGACAGTGTACCCAGGCAGACATGCGCACACACACACACACACACACACACACTCACACACACTGACACAATGCACATCGACGAGATGAGAGGGCCAATTTATCAAACCACCAGTCGAAGCAGACCCGAGGATGTATAGTGCCAGCACTGGTCTGGAGAAAGAGGGCAGGATGTATGTGTGTGTGTGTGTGTGTGTGTGTGTGTGACTTTGTGTGCTTGTGTTTGCTTCATTTTGCTTAGGCAGTAAAGTTNTTTTTTTTTTTTTTTTTAATATTACATGCACGTTTGCCTTTGACTAGGTTTCTCAAAGCAAATGCACCAAACTAGGACACACTGCATGACAAGGGAATATTTCTGATTGTCAGATGTTTTGATGTAAGAAGAGAAACTGTGTGTTTATTTGTATGAAAGAGAGAGAGAGAGGAAGGAGAGAGATCATGCTATCTCATGTTATTTCTTATAAAGCTGCAAGATCGATGTTCATTTCCAGAGTTTTATAGCATTTGCAAACTAATCCTGTTTTGGAGCTGCGTGACTGAGCTGCAGAGAGGCAGAGCGTCGTGCTTAGAAAGAGGCTGTGATGCAAATAAAAAGAGGAACACCAAAACACATCTAACGTGGTTTATATGACTTCAGAGCATCTCAGAGGTTTTACACAGCACCCCCTGTGTACACACAGCCACACTGCATGGCACAGACTCGCTGCATGGTGATAATAGTAAAAATAGGAGTAGAGGTGTACTTTTACTGAGCTCGCTTTCTTTAGCAGTCACATCAGAGCATTTCAGTATAATGGCTAAAGCTTTTGATAAAACGAGTTCATTCAGAGTGCTCATACCTCCACCAAGGCCCAAAAGTCCTCTAATTTGCTTATTTATTTATTTATTTATTTATTTATTTATTTGGCCAATATGCATTCATACGTTTACTATCATTACATTGAAATCAGATGCTTGAACAGATTTAGCATTTTATTTCATGGTAAAGCAGGATTGTGGACATCATTTTCTTCTGGATTTATTCCATACCTGGTGAGAATATTTCCAAAATGTTTTATTTGGCTGAATCAGCATCATCGTAGCTACTGTATATACTGGAGTATAAACCGAGTTTTTATTACCAAATTTCACAAAGCAAATCGGGAGTCGGCTTATACACAAGAAATTCAAATTTGATCCCAGAGAAGGAAATTTCCAGGGGTGGAAATGCTACCATTACCACTACCTATGGAAAATAGTTTAAATCATACCTTAGAATGAGATATTTCCTGACTAAACATCTTATCCAGAACATTTTGCAGCAGTCAGTAAGCTCTGCTGTAATTGGTCAGTTATGGTAATCAGCTGCTGAAATAAATATCATGTTTACCGGTATGTAGATTATTTTCAAAAAATCACAGGAATACTATGACAATACCCAGAAAAACAGGTAATTTGCTGAACAAATAAATTGATGGAACAACATCACGGGGTCAGCTTATACATGAGATTGGCTTATACTCGAGTATATACGGTACACATTGCTGTAGACGCTGTGGATATGCTGGGATCCCTGTCTGAATTACTTCATTGAGAGTGGGGTTTTAATTTTTAAGAAATAGGTAAAAAAGGTAAAAATAGGTAATAGGTAATAATATCGGGTTAGGCAGCCACTTCATCATTTGCAGTGTTGCATCACAAGTACAAAAAAAAAAGGTCCAAGTTTCAAGTCTTCCTGGGGCCTTTTGGAGTTTGCATGTTCTCCCTGTGTCTGTGTGGATTTCCTCCCACATCCAAAAACATGCAGGTTTGGTGAATTAGAAACTCTAAATTGGCTGTAGGTGTGAAGGAGTTTGTGTGTCTTTGTATCAGCGCTGTGATTGGCTGAGGACCTCCAGGTGTCCAGGTACTGAGAATAGATGGGTGGATGGTAAAAGTGATGGCAGATGTTGTATCTTGCCGATCTGCCTCAAAATCTAATCAGCTCTTCTTTGTCCCAAATCCCACCTAGCTACACATTTTATCAAAATCCATCGGTCACTATCCTGATGACAAACAAATGAAAACATAAAAACCCTCTTTGGTAGAGCTAAATATTACTAATATTACTCCATTTACTCCACTCCAAATGAAGGCTTTGAAAGAAAAGTAAAACATTATACAGAGAGATACCACAAGGGCAAAGGGAAATCAAAGGAAATTAAACTGATACTCCAGATTTTCTTTCTATTCATCCACTAAGTCCCTGGCTGAGGGAGAGTTCTATATTTAGAAGTGAGTATGTGAGTGTGTTTATGTGTGATTTTGAGGTGTCAGCCTCAGCCTCTGCATCTGTTGGGTTTTAGCTGCTAGGATACTGGCCCAGTCTGCTTTATGGGTGCCAGAGTCCGGATGCAGCCAGTTGGTGGCCGGCCCGAGCAGGATGGGTTGACCAGTGTACTGGATAAAATAAAATGTCTGGTGTCATTGTTCCAGAAATATTTATAAAAATGCGTCTGTCTCGCACACGTCAGAGAAACAGAAAAATTCTCAGGGGCAAGGAAAGGCCTGTATGTCAGAATATACCTCTCAGAAGTGTGGAATTACTAGTGATTTTCACACAGAATCAATGTTTCCAGTCATGTAAAAGTAGTTTAGTTTCATATGTATATATCAGTGGCGGGCCATGTATTTTATACTTACGCCTTCACTCCTATCCTCCTGCAATTAAACCACTTTCTAATAACCTCAGCATGACACTAGGACTACATGCTGCTGTTATTAGAGGTAACCAGCCCATATTCACAGTGACAGTAACCTTTATCGAGTGGAATAAAGTGATTTAACACGAGGATCAACACCTATGACAGTTACAACACACTAACTGCAGAAACATGAATAGGATGTAGCATTATTACGCATTATGACAGGATGCTGCATCACATATAAACATGGCATAGCCTAAATCAGTGTCATTACCAAACAAACAAGAACAAACTCACAACAACCATCATATTTACTCATACGACCAGCAAGTAAGCAAAAATGCTGTAAAACACAAATAACACAATCAGATGTCTTTATAAAGAGTTTAATGACACAGCTGTACAGTACATCGCTGCATTTCAGTTCCAAAATGTGAAAAAAACTGTTATAAGTCCATTTCTTCTCCTCCTTCAGCCATTGTGTGTTAAAAAAAACAACAGGGCTAAGTAAAAATCTAAACAAAAAATCTAAAAATCTAAACGTCAAGAAAGAAAGTTTAAATAAACATTAATGCTCCGTTACGTGCTAGCTAGGTTTACTTGAGTTAGCTAAGCTAACCGTCTCTCTTCTTCTTCTGATGAATTTCTGGCAGGCTGCTTAGCTGTTAGCATAATGCTGTACTCTGATGACGTAGGCCAAGGCCAGCTAGAAGGCCCTGACGCGTAAAAGAATACGCCCAACATGGCAAACTCAAAATCTGATTGGTTAAAGAATATGACAATCAACAACATCGTCTCATTTGCTTGAATAGCAGAAGGGATTCACTGGAGATTCTGAGATTTTTTTCTGAGCGCCTAGGTTTTTTTTACCCGGAGACAGCACAGGTGGAAAATCTGATTGGATAAAAGCTCTAATTTATATGAGCTGCACTGGAAGCAGCAAAACTGAGGGAGAGAGTACTGTAGCAATGAACTGATGGGAACAAACTTTATAAAATACATATAGCATTAATTAAAATATATATTAAATTATAAAAACATAATTTGACAATTCTGACAATCTCTAGGCCAGCAGAGAAGGCCTTGCTGGCCCTGACGGCACACCACTGGTATGCATGTATAAAATGATTCTATATGTCTGTTAGTATTTTGCACCTACAGGTTTAAAATCATTTACAAGAAGCTGTAANTTCTATATGTCTGTTAGTATTTTGCACCTACAGGTTTAAAATCATTTACAAGAAGCTGTAAAAAATGAAGACATTTTATGTAAATAGTCCAGAATCCTACATGAGTTGTAGATGATTCTAGATTCATGTAGAGAAGCTGTATGTGGTNAATAGTCCAGAATCCTACATGAGTTGTAGATGATTCTAGATTCATGTAGAGAAGCTGTATGTGGTTTTCCAGAGATTATTAGGAAATTCTAGATTATAAAAACTGATGCCTCATATTTACAAAGCAGAAATTAAATCTCATAATGAGAAATCACTAAAATGTTGTTATTTATCATTTAAAAACTTTGAAATACTAAATAAAACACCTTAAAATACATGTTGGTGTTTGTTTCATATTATTAAAAAAACAAAAAACACTATTATTGAATAACAAGAATGGAGTGATTCTAAACTTTTGAGCGGTGGTGTACGTGAACGTGAACATGTAGTGAGGTGACAAACATGGAAGCACAGGACACAGATAAATAAGGGTCCATATTCTCTCCAATAAAGTGTTTATTGGTAACAGGTGAAAGTAATTCAGAGATGGAGATTTGGTTTCAGGCACATCAGCAACTCTTAAACGTCCTGCTCTCCTCTCAGCCATATATAGAGGCCAGCTGACGCTGACAGAGTACACAGCCAGATAAATCAAACGGAACGTGAACCTGTCAGCACCCTGAACACCACACAAGAATCAAGGCACAGAAGAGTAACTGATATCTGCAAAGTCTCAGCTGTGCAAACTCACTCTAATTAATGTCTTAACATTTAAAGATAAAGTCATGGTTTTATTTGCTGCAAACTGACATTGTAAAGCTCCCTACACAAAATTACTTTGTTTATTAACAAACCTCTTTTTTTAATCCAGATGTATGGAAAGGTTAAACATTTAGAGCTCAACTTAAGGGACCATACCATCCATTTTGATGCCACCCTGCTAATAGTTACACAGCCTTATGAAGTCATGGTCATTAAACTTTTCCATAAACGCAGGTCTTCTTTTGGGACTATATTCCCCGGTGGAGGCATACATTCACTCCACACTTTTTATTGTGCTTAAATGCTAAAATTAAAAAACTTGTAAAAAAAAAACAAACAAACCTGAATACATGTACTGTTGGTGATGATGGATTACCTATCCCAAGAATGTTTCAAGTATCAACAAGTTAATTTTAATAGCAGAATGAACTGAAACCAATGGAGGTCTGGAAGGTAGGAAAAACATTTTTAACATTTTTGGGAAGTGATTGTCAGTAACGTTACGTGTATGAAAATTGAATATATTAGGCTCAAACATGCAAAATGGGTGGTATGGTCCTTTGAATGTCTCGTCTGTCTGCAACCCCTATCATATTATTTATGGAAAATCTACAACTAGGGCTGTGCCATATCATATCCTTCATGATAATACTCATATATTGTTTTTTTTAAATCTGTCACATCATGATATTGATGATACTGTAGTGATGATACTGATGTGTTGATGAATTTTCATGCAATGTGCAACAGAAAGAAAACAAGCACACCCAAAAGTATTGGGCGCCTGATCAGTTAGTTTCTAAAAAGGGAGCAAGCTCATAATATGCATGAAAATTGAAGCTCAAACATGCAAAATGGGTGGGATGGCCCTTGAAATGGTTTGGCTAAAAGGCTAACTGGCTAACAGCTAAAGCTGGGAACACAACAAATGATTTTCTCCACCTGAAGCAGAAACACCTGGTGAATACCAAAAAAATCCCAAGTCATGTGAGGAGGCAAGCCAATCAGCTGATTTATGATTAAAAAAGCTAACGGTGGGGTTAAATTAGCGAAGCTGTGACTTTTTGTGAGCGGTGACTTGTTGTGATGTATCAACAATGTTAGCTTAGCCACTAACAGTGTTAGCTTAGCTGCTTTGCTAACTTCAGGTGAGTTCTTGGCTTGTGGTGGATTTGGACTTCAGAGCATATTTAAGTTTAGCATCATAGAATCTAATTAGCTCTGGAGGGAAAAACATAACCTGCAAAGATCCGATCTTTTTATTTAGGTTTTATATACTACTGAAGACTAGCAGCTCAAGTTAATTTCAGTTATTGTTTACTCAAATTATTCCATAATTTAGTCATTTATACTTTTACTGAAGGGAACTGTTTCAGCTTTTGTACATATTTACTCATGTTCATACAGTATTTGTTTATTTCTGCAATCACCATGACAAGATTGCTCAGTGTTGTTCATATCGTCTTGGATATCGTTATTGCAAAAATACTTGGAGGTATCATGATATTGTTTTAATGCTATATCATCCACCCCAACCTGCAACTATTCACTTCATTCCATTTCCTATATTTTGAGCATTTTCTATTTCCCAGTTATAATAAAGAATGGCCGTGTGACAGTCTCTAAGTGTGACCTCTGACTGACAAACTGTGATTTATAGCGCGCTAGCAGACGGATCTATGTTTGTCCCTCCAGAACTAACATGATACCTGTCATCAGATGTCTACGCTTTATATTTATACTAATAAGATTTGAAGAGTTAGAAAGTACGTTCTAGTATTCTGTTGTAGTGTTGATGTGTGAAGAACACATGGCTTGGAGAGTTCTGAATAAATGTACCTTAATTTTACACTTAACCTTTTTAACTTTTCTGAATTTTTATAAAATCATTCAGCATGTGAAAACTACATGAATCATGTCATCCTGCTTTTCTTTTTAAAATTACATCACTGCTGCTTCACAAAGTAGTTTATATATATAATCTGTAACTTTGATTAGTGGAAATAACCAATAGAATGCAGCTTTTGAAGCATCATGCCTTTTCTCTGGCCGTTGATCATTAAAGAACCATACCGGTGATCATGCATGTTTGAGCCTAATATATTCAATGTTCATACATGCAATGTTACTGACAATCATTTCCCAAAGCATACTACTGGAACAGTGAATTCAAAATGTTTTTCCTACCTTCCAGACCTCCATTGGTTTCAGTTCATTCTGCTATTAAAATCAACTTGTTGATACTTGAAACGTTCTTGGGATAGGTAATCCATCATCACCAAGACGTGTATTCAGGGTTTTTTTTAGAAGTTACATAATTTTAGTAATTTAGTAGTTCTAGTAAATTTAGTGTTTAAACACAATAAAAAGTGTGGAGTGAATGTATGCCTCCACTGGGGAATATAGTCCCAAAAGAAGACCTGTGTTTATGAAAAATTTAAAAGACCGTGACTTCATAAGGCTGTGTAACTATTAGCAGGAGAAACATGGATTTTTAAGGTGGGTGTATCACTTGAATATTTGATTTTGAAAGATTAAGAGATTTTGCAAAATATCAGGAAAGCTGAAATACGGTTTTATCCTTTGGGAAATGATTGTCAGTAACGTAACATGTATGAAAACTGAATATATTAGGCTCAAACATGCAAAACAGCCAATATGGTCCTTTAATCTGCTGTGCTACATGTTCTATCTTCCTGCAGTAATGCTGCTGTGCAGCTGGTGGCTATCGCCATCTAGAGGAGAGATGAACACAGTGCAATTTCCATCAGGAAAAATGTTTCTCTGAACCATCATGAGTCTCATTCCACAGAAACAGATTTGAGTATATACACCATACAACATGTTTTTAAGATAAGAAACTGTTATTATCATAACTGTATAATTTATAACTGTTATTATAAATAAGCTTCAAACTTACTGGCTCACTGTTTTTGGTATTTTTCAATAAGAAAAACATTTTACTTGAACTAATTTCCACTCAGAAATCTTTGCCATGATCATGTTCTTCAGCACCGCCCTTCATTATAGGCAGAGTACACACAAAGGACATCATGTAAGATGTGGGGGCACCAGCTCTAAAAGAAAAAAAAAAAAAAANAAAAAAAAAAAAAAAACAAACACATTTTTTACATGTTGTGTATTTTTAATCTTAAAAAAATAGTTGTTAATATGAAATAATCACAATAAAGAAAGGCGGGAATTTTAACCATTTAAGCTTGGTGGACCTCTGAGTGAAAACAAGACCCATTTCTCATCATCATTTGATTTCTCCTTATCATAATGAAGACATCTCCATGTACCCATACCTGCTGTAGTATTTTTAGTTCATACCATCATCTTCAAAAAATGTGGTAAAATGTGCTGATTAAACACATAGTTTAGAAATGCCAGCCTCAAAAGCAGCAAAAACAGAAGATTTTTTTTTTTTAAATCATTACATTTATTTCAAAATCTAATACCCAAACCATTTATGTGGGAAAGTTTTGTTCGTGAAGTTTTGACACCAAGTTTGTCTTTAAAACACAAGAATTTGACCTCAGCAGGCCCAGCTTTGCTTTAAAATGCAATAGTTTGTCAGGACTTTATTCCTTGATGATCCAGATGCAGTTTTTCTGAGAGCAGCTTTCTCGCCTTGTCTTCACTTTCAGACCACTTCTTGTTTGCAGATATCTTCATGCCTTTTATGATAACATCATTTCATCAAAGCTGACTGTGTACATAATCTGTTTTTTCTGACATAATGATTAAAATGATTAGATGCCCAAAAGGCTGGGATCATGATAAGAAAGACTGAAGTTTTCAACATTAAGGCCACTGGCAAGTTTAGAGTAAGACATCCATCCATCCATCCATCTCCATCCATGCATCCATCTATCCATTCATCCATGCTCATCCATCCATCCCTCCATCCATCCATCCAGCGGTTATCCGACTCTTGGTTGTGCAGCAGCAGGCTAATTAAAGTAGCCCAGATGTCCCTCTCCCTAGCCACATCCTCTTCTCGGAGAATCCCAAAACATTCCCAGGCCACATGGTGTGTATTCTGGGTCTGCCCTCCAGTTATACTGTATGTGCCTAGAGAATGTCTCCTCCGGGAGGCGTCCCCATCTTTGAGCCACCTCTCCTGGCTTCTTTCATCACAATGATTCATTGAGCTCCCTCCTTAAGTGGAGCTAACGGCGAGGCCTGACAGCACACAGCAAACTCATTGTGGCTGCTTGTGTCTGCGATCTCATTCTTCGGATCACTTTTCAGAGCTCATGACTAGAAGTGGGGGAAAAAAAAAATCTTTTTTTTTGATTAACTGGAATTCAAATTTAAATGATTCTGATACTGATTCAGGAATAAAATTAAAAAGCGATCTTTTAAATAGTCTAATTTTTAATTGAACACTAGTAGCGTAAGTCAGTAATGCTAGCATACTGTACTACAGAAAGCGTAGAAGACCAAGCTTGTATTAAAAACAACATGGCACCTGTGATTCTGGTGTCTCAGCAGAAGTGGGGATGTGGTTCTCAGCAGGGATGCGGGTTTCAGTACAACACTGGCATCTCCAACAACACATTAGTGAGGCAGCTATGTGGATGTCAAAGAGAGCATCTGAGCCTCTCTACAGTCATCCAAAGGTCAAAGGTTAATCTGAACCTGTTTTCTTTAATACACTTGTAAAGTTTTCCACATACATTTTGAAAGAATGTCTTCACTTTTTTATACAACTAGTGCAGCGCCCATTTAAAACGTGCCTGTTCAGAGCAGGCCGGACTTCATGGTGTGTGCTGCAGCCTGCCATAATGTAGTTCTGCACATCCTTGTGAGCTAGCTTTGTTTGCTGTATGGGTCAGGTTGAGACTGTGCCACTGGACCAGAGCATATCCTGCTGCACGGACTACTTTTTACCTGCTCATCCAATCAACGTCACACGTGACACTGCACATCCTTGGGTCCTGAGCTGAATATCAGCTGCTGAATATCAGCTTCATGCAGTGCTGGGTTCTAGAGATGTTGGTGTCACAGACAGACAGAGAAACTGCCTTTATAGTTAGATAATGTAATTTAAAAGACATAACCCTAACAACATTTTCCAGAATTGAGCAGAATCGAACTGAATTGAATTGAATCGGGGCTTTTGCAACTCGAATCAAATCAGGAAGTGAGAACTGATATCCAGCCCTACTCATGACCATAAGTGAAGGAACACAGATCGACTTTTTCACATTTGCAAATCTGATTACACAAACACGGATTGAGATACGGTTACACAACTCTCCACACACATTTGCAAATAATTTTGCTACAATAATAGCCCCATAAGTCTGAGCTTCTCCTTCAAACTCAGATCTGTCTTACACCGCATCACTGACATAACACCAATTCATGTCTGGATCTCATGCTCCCTCCTGACCTCACACACACACACACACACACACACACACACACACACACACATCTTATTTCTAAAAAAGGGACCATTCTTTGAACAGGAAATGACTGTAAGGATTTTAGTTGTAAACACAGAAAGCTACCTGTCTGTGGGACTGTTAGCTAACACAAGATGGCACTAGAGCTCCATCGCACTTCTTACTGTAGGCTGTGACGAGACGAGAGGAGAGGTAAAAGAATGTGAAAGAGAGAAAGAGTGAAGGTGAACCCTTGCTAATGTTTTACGATGCACAATCAATTGAGCACTTCCATTTAGTCCAGCGTTAATTATGCTTACAGCAGAATTTAGTTTACACACTGGAATTGAGTTTCCCTGACTGAAATCACTCTGAGTTCATTGACTCCACTCAGCTGTCCACAATTAAATCCAAATGACTCACTTCTCATTACAGATGTCTCCCTGGAATTTAAACTCTCACTCTCTCTGCATCTGCCTGCAGTTGAATGTGTGTGTGTGTGTGTGTGTGTGATTCTGATGCAGTGCATACGTTATGTATGTTAGCAGTTTATTAGATACACCTGTACAATCAAACACAGTCCTATACACCAACCTGCAGTCATTTATACCTGTCTGAAGTTTGTACTTTTAAGTTTTGTCGACATTGTGTGTGTTGTACTGCATTACATTGAGAAGCAGTACATGTTATTTATAAATATATATTTACATTTATTTATTTATAATTAAGTCACTTTTGGATTTATTTGCACTTTTATTTACACATTTATTTATTTATGTGCACTTTTATTTGTGTATATATATTTATTTATAATTAAGTCACTTTAAGTCACTAAATAAATATAAAAATTTTTAAAAAATGAACAGGACACCAACACTAACTACAGGCTCCACAGTGATCACAGAACTCAATTAACATCTTTACACATCAAAAACTGAGAATGAAGTGAGTTAAAGGATGGATTTATTTCAGGGCTGTTATACTCCTTTTTGTACTGATAAGTTTCCGGAGCTGGACTTGGTGCTCTGCTGATGCTGGAGTTACCCAAGGTCAGAAATGATTGTGAACGATATTGTGTTTCTAGTAGCGCCACAGTTGTTCAGAGAAGCAATTGTTTATGTAGTGGGATGGTCAGTTGTGTTTCTTGTATCTCTGGCGATGACTGAAATCACACTGGGAGCATTGGTCTCCTCACCATTCTCAGCAAATGCTGCAGACGTTGAAGCAATGAGAGTAGAGAGCGGTCTTGCTAAGCTAAAAGCTGCTGGAGTGCAGTTTCTTGCAGGAAGTAATTGCTCTGCACATACATGGTAACGTCATGGATGATGAGATTTATCCCGCATGAGAAGCAGCGATTTGTTGGGTCCAGACCAGCGGTTTTGTGTGGCCGGTGAGGACATATAGTTTATGGCCTGTGGATGTGGAAACCCACAGAATGATTCACAAACGCTTTCGAAAACATATGTGTTCCAAACAGCCACGTAGTATGTTGTAGTATGTCAGTATTAAAGGACCATACCATCTATTTTACTTGTTTGAGGCTAATATATTCAATTTTCATACATGTTACATTACAGACAATTATTTCCCAAAGCATGCTACTGGAACGGTGAATTAAAAATGTTTTTCCTGCCTTCCAGACCTCCATTGGTTTCAGTTCATTCTGCTATTAAAATCAACTTGTTGATACCTGAAACGTTCTTGGGATAGGTAATCCATCATTGCCAACAAGACTTGAGGTGATCAGGTTTTTTTAGGAGTTGCGTAATTTTAGCATTTAAGCGCAATTAAAAGCGTGGCGTGAATGTATGCCTCCACCAGGGAATATAGTCCCAAAAGAAGACCTGTGTTTATGGAAAAATTTAAAGGACCGTGACTTCATAAGGCTGCGTAACTATTAGCAGGAGAAACATGGATTTTTAAGGTGGGTGTATCACTTGAATATTTGATTTTGAAAGATGAAGAGATTTTGCAAAATATCAGGAAAGCTGAAATACAGTTTTATCCTTTGAGAAATGATTGTCAGTAACATAACGTATGAAAATTTAGTATATTAGGGTCAAACATGAAAAATGGGTGGTATGTTCCTTTAAGTTCAGACATGTTCTCTGCTCCCTGGCCATCAGTCTATTTGACTCATGATTGAGCTCCTCTCTGGCTCATGCTGGGAGGCGGAGTCAAACTAATCCTTCAAATCCCACTTTCTACCTCATCACATCCCAGCTTTCCACTCCCCTAATTTTTGCTTTTCTCAGAGGATTTGCATGGAGCTGTCTATGGTATATTCAGAGAGGAATGCTTTTTGGAGCCTGAGCATTTCCCACAAGCATCACTTTGTACAGATACCCAAAAACCGACATTCAGAGGCATGCATGTGTACAGTGGAGCACAGACACAGCCATCATCCATGCATGCTGTTGATTTTGACTTTACACATTAATCTCTCCCTGATCACTTCCAAACATGTTGAACTGCGAGCTCTACCTAAGCTCTGTGAATTTCCATTCCTCGTGTATCCGTGCCGCTCTGAACAATGACATGATCCTCAAATGGCTTTATTGCAAATCCCCAGAAATCCATAACAACCACCGGCATGAAAGTAAAGCAGGGTAACCCTTTCCAACAAGCCATTATTCTCTTTCTTCTAAACAAAAGCGACTCGGCTTTCCAGCTAATGAGACTGAACTCATGGTCTTGTGGTTGGAACTGAACAAAAACATTTACAGGGTCCGTATGCTGCAGGGTCTCTGTGGAGTCACAACCAGGCTTGTGTGCATGTGCGTGTGTGTGTCTGTGTGTGTGTTGGTAGAGTGTTTGCTGAGGTTTTGACCTGCGTTCAACATTTCCTCTCTGGCAGTCGTTTGGTCCAGTAGATGATTAGATTAGTGGTTTGAGGGTCTACCTGGGGCCTCCACCAAGGCTCCCAGGGGCCAAGTGGGTGTGCATGTGGATGTGTACTTGTGTGTGTGTGTGTGTGTGTGTTGGTGTCTCCATGGCGATTCAATTCGATTATTTGAGGAACAATTCGATGCATCGGAAATCTTTCATTTCTACCACGATTCAATTCGATTCAATTATTCAATTTGATTATCATTTAAATTCAAAATTCTTTTAACTTCACTGAAATTTTTTTGGAAATATGACTATGAGAATTTAATTATACACTAATGGAAAACACCATATTTAATACTCCAAAGTACAATATCAGAACACTAACTTTTATTATTATTATTATTATTATTATTATTATTATTATTATTAATAAACAGGGAGAATAAGCCAGCCAGTATGAATACTCAAAATGCCAGCTACTGAACTGTACAGAAAAAAAAAACAAACAAAACATGAATATTTAATATTTAAAGTAGGGGCGTAAATCATCGTCTAATCGAGGATTATGATTATTTAGGAAACAAATGGATGTATCTGGACATCTTTAATTTTCACCACAATTGGATTTGATTATGTAGATTTGATTATTATGAGTTTGATTTGAGTATTTTTTTTCTTTAGTTTTTATTTTACTGACCATGCGTTGTGTCACCTGGTGGACTCTCCCTCATACAATGATTTTTGTTACATATATTCTGTGAACTGTGGAATCCTATCAGTTCCATCATTTAAAGGTATTATTCACAGCGTGTATGAAAACGTGCAGAACATCTCTGACTGAATGCGCTTTGTTTAGCTAAACTTCAGCGTGTTTAGCTAAATTTCATCACGTTTAGCTAAACTTCAGCATATTTAGCTAGACTTCAGCACGTTTCAGTGTGTTAGCTAAATACATTTAGCTAAATTCAGCATGTTTAGCTAAAGTTTAGCTCATTTAGCTAAACTTTAGCATGTCTAGCTGAACTTCAGCGTGTTTAGCTAAACTTTGAGGCCATCACCACCATTCAGGGCTGGGTGTTCTCAGGGGGATCAGGACTCTGGTGATCTGGATTTGGTCCATGGAACTCCACAAATTAAATAACTAGACAGTTTATTACCGTCACTGCTTGTCTGTGTGTTTCTGTTTATTTGTCTTTATGTTGTTGTTTGGGTGTTTAGCCCTCCTTAATAGAAATTGTATGATAGTTTTAAATAAAACGTGATAGGTTGGTCAAGGAGGGCCGGTGAAGGTCGCACACTCACACACACTCACTTACGCACTATCTGTTAACTGTCTCTTGCTAGACCAGATTGCATATATATAAAAAAAACAGTTTATGCCAATCTTGGCATATACCACAACTGTGCAGACAGATGGAAAAAAAAAAGTTAAACTTCAGCACGTTTAGTTAAACTTCAGCACGTTTAGCTAAACTTCAGCACGTTTAGCTAAACTTTAGCAGGAGGGGAATTCTGCCTCACGCATTTTCCACCTAACCGTCTCCATCCAGCAGCACAGATTTGGTTTTTTTCCAGCATTTTCTCAGTTTGTGTCTTTACAAAATGTCTCTGCAGCTGATTTAGAATTCATCAGCAGCCGCTCACCACTTTAAATAGTGAAGGAGCTGCAGCACGCCGTGCGGGAGCAACGCGGAAGTACCAGTATGTTTTAAAGAGGTATGTGCTTCAAGGAGGATTATTTTGAATGTTGAGTATAATCGATTATAGTGTCAGATCAATGCAGTTGAATCGCTACCTTAAGAATTGATGCATCACAATGCATCGATGCACCTTTACACATCTCATCATCGTACATCTCTACATAAAGACCTTCATTCCCACTGACATATTTTGATATTATGATAGAAGTAATTATTGTGGAGATCCTCTTCCTGTGTCTTTCAGACTAATTAATTTGCTCATTACAGTTTGATCTGTCAAGATTCTGCTTAAAAAGTACAATAAAATCATCCACAAGATGCTTTGTCTTGTATATGTTGAAGACTGGATTAAAATGTGTTTTTGACAAAACTCAAAATGGCGGCTACACTAATGAGCTAACATTGATGAGGCTGTATAAGCTGTATGCACTTGATGCGGGAACTCGGGAGGAAAAAGTCTAAGGGAAATAGTTTGGAGAGCAACTTTTTGTTCACGTCAGCCATAATGTAAATTCATGATATACTGGGTGACATCTGTAGGACAAGAAGCAAAAAAAATGTTATTGAGAATGCCAGTCAAATGACCTTTCAACTCATATTGATTCAAGTAAATCAGGGTCAATCAAATAAAAAAAATGAAAAAAACAGACCCCTGAGGATTTGTTGAACTAATAGCAGGAGGACTGAAACCAGTATGTTCCATGTGGGAATATTTTTGATTTATTCTGAATATAGTCAGTTTCAAACCTCCTACCAGCTCTCATGCTTTCATAAATATAATGTCCTTTCTGTGGCGTTTGTCGCCACATGGTGACCATAAATCTCACCTGGATCCTGCAGGTCAGCCAAACGGCCAGTCAGACCCAACGTTAAGGACATTTGATATTCCACTGAATGGTTGATCAGTCAGTCTAAAGGAAAAGGAAGTGGTGTCTTGCTAAAGCCATCAAACAGAATTACCTGTGAGGGCTTTGCTAGCCTCATTTATGTGTACTTTGTGTGTGAAGACTGTTATTTCACTAATTCAATATCCATCGTTTCCTGCCGTTTTCCTCCTGTAGTTCTACTGCGCTTTGCCAAGACAAGACTGACATCTTTGCCAGGTCAGTTCTCTCTGATGTGTGTTTGTGTGTCTGGCTGTTGTCCAGGAGGCCTGTGTCCCTTATGTATGTCTCTATGGTGGACACACACTGCCAGCATCCTGGGAAAATTTTTCAGATGATACAGAAGATATACTGTCGATGTAATTTTCTTTTATGTGTGCGTGTAGGCATGTACATGTTACGGTTCACTGAATATGTGAGTGTAGATGTGAGGTTTCCAGGGGAAATGTCAACCTTTGTTCTGCTGTACATCCATCATGGCTGCTAATAAACACGTTTGCTTCTCTGCAGCTTAAGATCCTTCATACAGCAGAGTGTTTAACTGCAAAACCACACACCGTCACACAGTGTCCTGTGTGTGGCTTTAAAGGACCATACCACCCATTTTGCATGTTTTCTCATATATTAAATTTTCATACATGTAACGTTACTGACAATCATTTCCCAAAGCATACTACTGGAACAGTGACTTAAAAATGTTTTTCCTACCTTCCAGACCTCCATTGGTTTCAGGTCATTCTGCTATTAAAATCAACTTGTTGATACTGTAAAGGTTCTTGGGATAGGTAATCCATCATCACCAACAAGACGTGTATTCAGGTTTTTTTTTGTTAGAAGTTATGTAATTTTAGTGTTTCAGCTCAATAAAAAGCGTGGAGTGAATGTATGCCTCCACCAGGGAATATAGTCCCAAAAGAAGACCTGCATTTATGGAAAAATTTAAAGGACCGTGACTTCATAAGGCTGTGTAACTATTAGCAGGAGAAACATGGATTTTTAAGGTGGGTGTATCACTTGAATATTTGATTTTGAAAGATTAAGAGATTTTGCAAAATATCAGGAAAGCTGAAATACGGTTTTATCCTTTGGGAAATGATTGTCAGTAATATAACATGTATGAAAATTGAATATATTAGATTCAGACATGCAAAATGGGTGGTATGGTCCTTTAAAATGCTGTCTCTGTATGTCTGCATACTTTTATGACATCCAGTGTTGGAAGTCACATTGTCATTATCTGGATTCTGCCTGCAATGTGATTGGATGTCAGCAGGCGGGTTGTTATATTAATGTCATGGACGAGCTCCATCCATTTTTGAAAAATAAGTATTAACTTGCAGCGTGGGCTGGTGTGTTCTGTGTTCCAGGCGCAGGAACACGGAACAGGAAGATGTGGTGACATTTTCAACTTTAGATTTTTATCTGTTAAATGTGTCCCAGCTGCAAGGATAGCATTTATGCTTGGCTAATTGTGAAATCTGATCACAATATGACAGACTGCATTCTGATGGCAGTCATTCCTCATGCATTTACACCTCGCACTAACATGCATGTTTCCTTATCTGGACAAAGTTACATTATCATGCAAAATGTAATTGGAGTCTGTTCTCAGTATAAAGGAATCTACTCTTTGTTGTGTCCTCCAAGGAAGGTTTTTTTTTTTTTTTGTCTATCCATTTGTTTGTTTGTTAGCAGGATTAATCAAACAGCTGTAAACCAGTTTTGATGAAAATTGCTGGAACGGTGGAAGAACCCATTTAATTTAGTTTGGTGCTGATCTGGAGCTGGGAGCAGATCCAAGAATTTTTTTAAATGATGATGATGATTTAATATTGGAAAAGTTTTTAGGGATTTTCCATAGTTTTGTCAATTTCTCCAAAAGTAATACATCAGTCTCAATGGAAGGAATCAGGCACATTTATCCCATAAAGCTGCAATTGAGTTCATCCATCCATCTATCAATCCATGTACCACTTATCATATTGCAGTTGAATCGCTACCTTAAGAATTGACGGATCACAATGCTTCTTTATACTCCTATCAGGCAAGGTTTGAGATAAAGAATTATCATAAACACCAAATAAGACACTATAATAACAAGACACACAGATCCTCCCAACAAATAAGACACACAGCATGCACACACACACACACACACTGTGTTTACATGCATGCTATACACCAATTATTTGTCTTTACTCTGATTACAACAATGTGAGTAAGACATATACATGACATAATTAATAAAAGATTCCGTCTTCTTCTTCTTTTCCTTTTGGCTTTCCCTTCAGGGGTCACCACAGCGAATCATCTGCCTCCAT